>JAECUM010008372.1:0-103053 GCA_016617855.1 Megalonaias nervosa | reverse complement strand
ATTGTGCACGTGTCAGAAACTTTGAAAATTTTAGACCTATCATTACATCCTTTTTAGTTAGTGCTTTTTATTCAGATAATTTATTCCTGGGACCATTAGGGATTTTTTCGACGAATAGATTGACAAGCCTGTTCAAACATAGATATTATAACGACTTTTTCGATGAATAGATTGACAAGCCTGTTCAAACATAGCTATTGTAACGACTTTCTTAAATGAATAGATGGACAAACTTGTTCAAACACAGATATTGTAACGACTTTATTAAATGAATAAATTGACAATCCTTTACAACATTGCTATTATAACGACTTTCTTCAATGAATAGACTGACAAGCCTGTTCAAACATTGCTATTATAACTACTTTCTTCGATGAATAGATTGGAAAGCCTGTTCAAACATTGCTATTATAACTACTTTCTTCAATGAATAGATTGGAAAGCCTGTTCAAACATTGCTATTTTAACTACTTTCTTCGATGAATAGATTGGAAAGCCTGTTCAAACATTGCTATTATAACTACTTTCTTCAATGAATAGATTGGAAAGCCTGTTCAAACATTGCTATTATAACTACTTTCTTCAATGCTATTACAACAACTTTCTTCAGTGAATAAAAATAACATTATCCATGGCATTAAACCAATCAATCGCCACTATGTGACTCATTCGAGTAGGTGAATGACTCAGTTTTTATCCTTTAGACCTTTTGTCTTTGATAGCGATGAAAATCCTTCTAGTCTACTATTTATGTTTTAAAACAAAAATGTTGAAACGTCTTCCGAAGATTTACCAAGATTCATTTTAAGAAAAATTCTTTATTGACGAAATTTGACACTTGTAAGGCAAGATGAAGGATAAGACCTGAGTAAACCACATGTTCTCACCTACCGGAACCGGGCGTCAAGCCTGTTGTATGCGTATTTCGAAATATCAGTTATAACGATTTTCGTCAAGGAATGGATCAAAAAGCCTATTCAAACAGTGCTATTATAATGAAAATATTCAATGAATGGATTGAACAAGCCTTTTCAAAAGTGCTGTTGTAATGACTTTTTTCAATGAATGAATCTGACAAACCTGTTCAAACAGTGCTATTACAACGACATTTTTTCAATGAATAGATTGACAAGCCAGATCAAACATTGCTATTACAATGACTTCGTTTAGTGAATAGATTGACAAGCCTCTTCAAACAGTGCTTTTACAATTATTGTATGCTGCTTAACGTCCGACTTTGCGAAACTCTACATTTTATTTTTATGCTGCAAATTTCTGCAGTATGACACGTTGTCAATATATTTAACATTGTGTCTATTGTATGGTATGTTGTCAATAGATTTAACATATTGTCTGTAGCATGGTATGTTGTCAATTGATTTGACATATTGTCTGTTGTTTGGTATGTTGTCAATATGATTAGTAATTACTGTAGCATGGTATGTTGTCAATATGATTAACAATTACTGTAGCACTGTATGATGTTAAACTTTAACATAGTTTCTGTAGTATATTTGCTGTCATTAGATTTAGCATCGTGTCTTCAGTGTGGTGTATTGTCAATATATTTAATATCGTGTCTGTAATATAATATTTTGTCATTAGATTTAACCTAGTTCCTGTAGTATAATGTGTTGTCAATAGATTTAACATAGTGCGTTTAGTATGGTGTACGCTCAATAGATTTAACACATTGTCTATACTATTGTACGTTGTCAGTAGATTTTACACAGTGTCTGTACTATCGTGCGTTGTCAGTAGAGTTAACACAGTGTCAGCAGTATGGTGTCCTCTCAATAGATTTAACACAGTGTCTGTAGTATGATGCGTTGTCAGTAGAGTTAACACAGTGTCTGTAGTATGATGCGTTGTCAGTAGAGTTAACACAGTGTCTGTAGTATGATGCGTTGTCAATAGAGTTAACACAGTGTCTGTAGTATGATGCGTTGTCAATAGAGTTAACACAGTGTCTGTAGTATGATGCGTTGTCAGTAGAGTTAACACCGTGTCTGTAGTATGATGCGTTGTCAGTAGAGTTAACACAGTGTCTGTAGTATGATGCATTGTCAGTAGAGTTAACACAGTGTCTGTAGTATGATGCGTTGTCAGTAGAGTTAACACAGTGTCTGTAGTATGATGCGTTGTCAGTAGAGTTAAAATATGTCAGTAGTATGGTCTGTTGTCAGAAGAATTCATAGTGTTTGTAGTATGGTGTTATCAGTAGAATTAACACAATGTCTGTTGTATGGTGTGTTGTCAGTAGAATTAACACAGTGTCTGTAGTATGGTGTGCTGTCAGTAGAGTTAATAGAGTATATGTAGTAACGTGCGTAAAGTTAACACAGTGTTTGTAGTATGATGTGTTCTCAACAGTGTTAACACAGTGTCTTTAGTATGGTGTGTTGTCAGTAGAGTTAACACAGTGTATGCAGTATGGTGGGTTGTAATTAGAGTTAACTTGCAGTATAGTGTGTTGTCAGTAGAGTCAACACAACGTCCTTAGTATGACATAGTCTTAGTAGATTTAATACAGTGTATGTACACGGTGATTGTAGTATGGTGTGTTGTTAGTAGAACTAACACAGTGTCTGTAGTAAGGTGTGTTGTCAATATAGTTAACACAGTGTCTGCAGTATGATGTTCCCTCAATCGATTTAACGCAGTGTCAGTACTATGGTGCGTTGTCAGTAGGGTAAACACGGTGTCTGTAGTATGATGTATTTTGTCAGTAGAGGTAACACGATGTCTGTAGTATGGCGTGTTGTCAGCAGAGTTAACACAGTATTTGTAGTAACGTGTGTTGTCAGTATAGTTAACACTGTGTCTGCAGTATGGTGTTCCCTCAATAGATTTAACACAGTGTCTTGACTGTGTTGCATTGTGAGTGGAGTAAACACAGTTTTGTGCTATGGTTCGTTGTCAGTAGAGTTAACAGAGTATTTTTTGTAGTATGCAATACTCTCAATAGATTTAACACAGTGTCTATAGTATGGCGTGTTGTCAGTAGAGTTAACTCAGTGTATGTAATATTGTGTGTTGTCATTAGAGTAAACGCAGTGTCTGTAGTATGGTGTATTCACGATAGATTTAACAATGCTTGTAGTATGGTGTACGTGTACTCTCAATAGATTTAACACAGTGTTTTCAGAATTATGTGTTGTCAATAGAGTTAAGAAAATATCTGTAGTATGGAGTGTTTCCAGTAGAGTTAACACAGTAGTAGTATATGGGGGTACTTTAACGACAATGAGAGTTATTAAAAACACCCCTGGGGTAGTTTAACGACATGATTTTTAGCGACAGAAAATCACCCTGGGGTAGTATAGCGACAATGGGAATTTTGTATAGGGACAATAGAAATGGAACAGGTGGCATGACGTCACGGTACTAGACACTTGCAACAATGTAGCAAGGGGCTGACCTAAATACACGTAGCTACTCTAGGGAGGGACAAACACAATAGAGACTGAGACAGACATATACTAATACAAGCCCGAGATTTATATATAAAGTATTACCTAGACCTAAAATTATGTTGGCGGTGTTCATAAATTTGCATAATTATAATGATGCTATAAATAGTTATAATCAAGGAAAAGACTAACGCCAAAATGGATGTGACTAAAAGTAACGCTAAAATTACTAAATTGTCCCAGAATTTAACGGAGACTAAACATGTCCCTGAACATTAGGTTACATTGGTTTAGACTAAAAGTAGTACTAAAATTACGACATTGTCCCGGACTACAGTGGAGACTGAGAAAATCTGGAACATTAATATTCAAATGACTGTGACTGAAAGTAGCGCTAAAATTACGAAATTGTCCCAGAATTTAACGGAGACTGAATATATCCCAGAAGATTAAACTATATTTGTTTAGTCTACAAGTAGTACTAAGATTACCAAAATGTCCCAAACCCTAGTGGAGACTGAGAAAAACTCCGGAAGATTGTATTCAGATTGCCGTGACTTAACATATTGCACTAAATTTCCGAAAACTTTAGCGGACTTGGAATGGAAACTGATAACTAGCCAGATGTTTTGGTTGTCAGAAATGGCAAAGACAAAGTGTAGCACTAAATTCTGAAATTGCACTGGACTTTAGCGCAGACTGAAAATAATCCATAGATAAATTTTAAAAATGTACCAAGACTTAAAGTAGTACTGAAATTATTTAAACTCATACCGACCTTCGAGGAAACTGAAAAATTGTAAAGAAAAAATTAAAATCAGCGATACTATAGCGTCAATGGGAATTAGCATTACGGGATCCTACTTTTTCTACTATAGCGTCAAGATTTATAGCGTCAAATGGCACACCCTGAGACACTATAGCGTCAATGGGAATTTTGTATGAGAACAATAGGAATGGAACAGGTAAAATGACGTCACGGTACTGGACACTTGCAACAGAGAATAATGTTTTTGTGAGTTAAACATAAATTATACAACTAAAAAATTAATCTTTTCGAGGCAGTGGAATGGCCCTGAAAAGGGTCTTTGTCGCGAATGCATAAAACACACCACATATACTATGCAAACAAACGAACGAGAACGCATAAAACACACCACATATACTATCCACACAAACGGACGCGAACGCATAAAATACACACATCTACTATCCACACAAACAAAGGAAGAGAAGAAAAAAAACCCACCCATATATATACTATCCACACAAAGGGACGAGAACGCATAAAACACACCATATATACTATCCACACAAACGGACGAGAACGCATAAAACACACACATATATACTATCCACACAAACGATCGCGAATGCATAAAACGCACACATATATACTATCCACACAAACGCTAGGCGAACGCATAAAACACCACATATACTATCCACACAAACGCTACGCGAACGCATTAAACACCACATTATCTACTATCCACACAAACGCTAGGCGAACGCATATAACACACATTCTACTATCCACAAAAACGCTAGGCGAACGCATAAAACACCCATATATACTATCCACACAAACGGACGAGAATGCATAAAACACACACATATATTCTATCCACACAAACGGACGAGAACGCATAAAAAATACCCATATATACTATCCACGCAAACGAAGGAGAATGCATAAAACACACCATATTTACTATCCACACAAACGTACGAGAATGCATAAAACATACACACTATACTATCCACACAAACGGACGAGAATGCATAAAACACACCATATTTACTATCCACACAAACGAACATGAATGCATAAAACATATACACTATACTATCCACTCAAACGGGAAGAGAAGAAAAAAAAACATACCTACTATTCACACAAACGAACGAGATTGCATAAAACATACACACTATCCTATTCACACAAGCGAAGGAAGAGAAGAAACACACACACACACACACACACACACACACACACCCGCGCGCGCACACACACACAACAGTAAAGGAGTGAGTGTTTATAGTCACACTACTCTACATTCACACAAATGGGCAACTTGAATAGTCTCTCTTTTCTAGAGATTTGGTTAGCCATGAGAAGGGCTGTTTTTCTTGGAACTCAAATTGCACCAGGCTAATGGTGGCACCTACCAGGTCTGGCCCCACAGACGCAACGTCGGCTCCAGTCCTGCTCCCAATTGATGCGTGTGGTTGGGAGCGCAGTGGGAGCTTGTCTGGCTTCATTATTCCAGTCTTCAGTCTGAGGGATAGTGAACACTTGTTCCCGCCTTCTTCTATTCAACACCCTGGGATGATGTTGGTGAAGCTGCGGTTCCCACTCTTGCCGCTGTCTCTCCAACTCCTCCAAGGCCTCCTCCTCCCAATTTTCAATTTGAGGGACAGCGGCTCTCGGTCGTTGTGGTGCTGGTAGTGGCTGCGGTGTTGGTAGTGGTTGTGTAGGCGTCTTCACCTCAGGCTTGACCTCACAGACAAGTCTTAGCATGAGGTGAGGCAGGATCCCGCTCTTCTATTCTTCTTCTTCTTCCTTCTTCTTTTTTTCCTCCTCTTCTTTTAACCTGGCTTCCTCCTGTACCGCCTCCATAGCCAATTCATCTAGAAGGTGCCTGACATGATCCAGGTGCATCTGGAGTTCCAACAGTTTTTGTACTCTGCTCATCTTCTTTTAAGGTGACTAGTCAACAATGGTAGCAAGAATGACGAGTGCTCTGCTTTATATTCCTGGAGCACGAACCTGAAGGAAAACATCCCTTTCACCAAAACTTACCATAACCAAAAACAAAACATCAAACGCGCGGACCTAAAAGAAGCACTCACGTTGACCTTTTTACTTACAAACACAGACATAAACGATTTGACAAGACAGAGAAACAAAGGGTGGATTTTTTTTACTGACAAAATAAACGAAGTGCTTATAGACACACTTATATTATTTTAACATACAAACACATGAATTTGTTTTGGCAATTGTATTAGTATGTCTTTTCTAGAGCATTGGGGTGGGCCAGAAAAGGGCTGTTTTTTGTTGACGGGGAGTGATGGCAATCTTTTTTTTACTGTCTAAGATTGCGTCCCCGTCTGGCGGCAGGTTTTCCTATACGATACAGCCTGCTTCTGCGAAAAGAGAAGGAGAACTCTTTGGTGTCCACAAGGCAGTCGACAAAACCTCTGTCTGGTTCTTGCTGCTGCTGCTGCTGCTGTTGCTGCTGCTGTTGTTGTTGCTGTTCTCTCTGCTTCTGAAGTCTGTACTTCTCTGTCCATTCTTCTTGTTCTTTCTTGATTTCCTCGCTGAAGACCTCTTCTATCAGCTCTTGGGCTATGGATAACATCCTGACATTCTCTATCTCTTCAGGCTTAAGTATCAGGTTTAATCTGACACGATGTAAATTGACGTAAGCTTCGTTCAGCTTGGCTAGTCTGCAAGGCAGCTTTATAGGTTGACAAGTCAACAGTGGATGGCCAGACTGGAGACCAACCCGCTAAAATATGGTTCAAACGCGGACGCGATAGAAAACATCCTTACTTGGTTTTAGTGTCGGAACGCTATGATAGCGAATGTCATTGTGAGGGATAGAGAGAAAGTCAAAGAGCATATATTCACAGTCTTTTGAAAACAAACGACAGACACATTTTTTTTCAAAACACAACATTTTTTTATTCAAACAATCAACCACTAACAATTAACAATTAACAATAACATCAAACAAATTATTTTTGACAAGGATGACAGCGTTGTGAAATCATGTGAGATTTCCATTGATGGAAGTCATGAGGCCATTCCTGTACACTACGTTTCCTAGCTAAAGACAAAAGATAGCCATAATGGTCACAAAACCATCGACCTACTTTCTCATCGTTTCTAGAAGAGTTACGATCGAAATAAGTCACTAAATGTTCTAAAGGATATCCAAGACTGCGTTGATGAAGAAAATACACACAATATTGTCCACACAACGTGGAATCTGTGCTTGTAATTTCACATCATTGTATCGTGTCGACTGGGCATTTCTTCTCATAAAGTCAATGATGTCGTCTTCCAAAGGGGTAATCTATACGAATCAAAATACTCCACACAGTCCTCTTGAGGGAAGCAGACGGCAACCCAGTGAGTTCCTGGAAGATGACTTTAGTCCGTGTTGATGACATAAGCTTCATGGTCTTGAGGTTTGCGATGAAGTAGTTCATCTTTAGCGCACACGACAGGATTCCAAGAAGCAGTATACGAACTATTGTTCAAAAGGTAATAAAGTTCCCAGGTATCCATTTTTTTGTTGTGTTGTTTTTTGTTTTTTTTTTCTTCACAGGTAATGATAAGTCATCAATTCAATTCTGACTTTTTGTTTGAAACGCTCTTTCAACTCTGGGATAAGAGAGCTACCATGCGATAGATCTCTAGAGTAGTCAATGGAGGGCAGGAATGATTACGCAAGCCTTTATACTACTAATGCAACACTGCCTCTTCCGAGATGAGACTCCAAGCTTCGTCCAGATACTCGTCCAATTTTACTTCTTGACTCATCATCAAACATTTATCTGTTGAATTTGACTGGGATGATTGTTTTGACATCCATAACAATTTCTCTTGGTCAATTCCGTAATTTTAACCGCTAGGTGTTTAGCAAAACAGAACACTAAATGTTGTTCTTGTTCTGGCCGTCTGGACTTGACTACTACCTCGTCCTCTTTGTCTTGGTCTTGGGGTTCTGTTTTCACGCTATTCTCCCATTCCATTTCCAAAGATTCTCTACCGTTCAATGAGGGATAGGAGTCTTCCATTGTTTCTAATAGTCTAGAATGACTTCTCTCAAACTGTCGATTTTGATGGTATTATCGAATTCGGCATACAAGATGACGTTGACCGTCTCGATGAGAGCTTCTGCAAGCTGAAGTTCCACACGCAGTTGACCAGATTTTATAGGGTGGAAATGTCCCTCGTCGCTGCCTTGGTCTGGAGTGAAATGAAAGGCCCACAAAATGTAACCTCCTACATAATCTTCGTACGAAATACCGTGACTAGTGTTGGTTCCTAGTTGTCCGGTAGCTTCGTACAGGGACAAGTACGATCTCAAGTAATTCTTCTGGGCAAAGTTTACGTTCGAAGGGTCTGGTACACAAGGTCTTGCCATCACGACTGACTTCGATCTTGGACACTCTGTAGTGCTTAAACTGGAAAGGATTTTGATCGTGGGCTCCGTTGAGGACTGCATTACTGACGATGTCAACGATTAAACGTTTGGGTAACTATATTGTAACAGATGATCTTCGATCTTGGATCGGAGTCCAGCAGCAATGGTGAATGTTTTCACTTCTACGCGTCATATCGGATACTTGGCGGTCGATCTGCTCAATGTTTGACTGATGTCGTTTCCCGCTTTAGGAACCACTTCTACGCGACGCAGGTAAAGTCTGGCTTCTTGGATGATGGTTTTGTATTCACTGGTATAAGCCATCAAATGGAAAGCGACACTGCTGCGATTGAGTCTCAGGCGAATATCCACTCGATTGAGCAAATACTTGTCTTGCAATCACATGTCCAAATGCAAGCGATCCAACAGTTCTAAACTACGACCTTGTAGGATTTTCCTTCGACGGTCGTTAAAGCCCACATTGCGAGGATTGTCATCGACTGTCAGGGCTTTGTCGTTAAACGTGTCTTCACCTGTGGTGTCAGGTTTACATACCACGCAAGCATCCAGATGAGTGTTCTTGGCCTCTTTTCCATACGTCAAGAGGTTTTCCAGGTTCGCTCGGTAAGGGTAAGTATCCATGCTACTGCCGACCAGTTTGTTATTCAAGAACAAATCCACTTCGCTGAACAAGGAATGCATGAAATTGTTGACGGGAGCTACTCTGGCATCGGCTCCCAGATTGGTGTTGTTGGTTTTGATCACTTTGAGTTTCAGATACAAGTAACTGCTATTCAGATCGATGTAATCTTCGGGTTGTCCTTTGATTTCAAACTCGATGGGAGCTGAATCCGTCAAAGAGGAGACGGGATGAAATTCGACCCATTGGGATTCTTGCATCGTCATCATGGTGGGTGGCATGGCAAACAGATCCAGTTCCGACTTGGAACAAGCGCAAGACTCTCGGTGCATCATTTTCTCTGATTTAATAATCAAAAACGTCTAACTCTCGGACGGTTTTTCTTTTCTTAGTCTTTCTAGCTCAAGGGGTGTGAAGTCCTCTCAACGGGTGTCTTCGTCGTCTTTTTCTGCCTTGTCCTTGCTGTGGCGTCAGGGAAGCAGGAATGCCTGACTCGGCATCGCCCAGGGCATTTATAGGAGTTTCTCGCCGGCCCAAAATGTCTTTGCCTGTTTCAAGCAAGACATTTTTGCTTGCTCTCAAGAAAGCTTCTTTAGGGTTTTGTTTGTCAATGATGATATTTCGGAGAAATTCTTTGCCGTGCGTCAACGCGGCATCTTTCAAGGCGTGCAATCCCCGTGTCACCATTGGTTTCAAAACGGGATCCACTGTACGAAAGGCTGATTTGAGCATATCACCTAAACCATGTCCTCGCTGTCGAGCGACTGCTTGGTACACAGGATACATGACTGACAAAAAGTTAGAGTAATCGTTTCCGAAAATAGAGTTTCACTGTGACTTTCCCTTTGGTGAATGGAATATTTTGTCCCAGATCTCCTTTTATAGTAATGTTGACAGTGTCGAAATAAGACTTACTGACGGGCAAATAGTGAGGATGTACAAATTCGCGGTGAACGTGATAGGTGTTTCCACCTTCCTCGTCAGCAGCCGTGGCAGAATCCACTTTGAAAGAAATGACACGCAGTAACGGTACGGAGGTGTGTCCCACCACGTTGTACTCCACCACATCGGAGTACACAAACATCAAATTCAGTCTTTGGTTCATTTCTACAGGGAATCGAATATATTTCGCAAAATCCAAGTTACCGGTCACGGCTGGCATTTTGTTTCTAATCTTGATCATCTTGGGGTCTCCACCCAAAATGTCATACAATTCAGGACAAAATGTAATGGTCAATACTTTGTCCTCTGAAAATTTGATCAGTAGGCGACGAGCTATTTTGTGGTACTCGATCGTGATGCTTCTTCTGGCTTTCTCCAAGCTTTTACCAAACATGAAATTGAACCTGTTGGCAATGGCGTTCACCAAATGTTGACCACTAAAATAATAGCCCGCAGGAATTTTCAACAGATAAGTGGAGCGATTAGTTTTGGGGTCTTCTGTTTTCATAAAGCCAGCTATAGTGGCGCGTTCATCCATGGCTTGTTGCAAAAAAACCTCCACGTTGTACCAACATTTTTTTCTTTTGACGGATGGGTATTTTCTTTTGGACCATTTGACGAAGAACATGTGGATGCTTAGTTAAGCATTCTTTCTGGTGTTTAGACAAGGGTACCGTTCCTTGCAAGACATTCAAACAACATTCGCACATGGTATCGATGACATCTTTGGAGGCTGTTTCAATGAGTTGCTTTGGCATGGGTGGAGAAGCTTTGGACAGAACAGAGAACACGTCCCAATGTTTGATTAAACGAGGAGGCAGTCCTTTCCTTTTCTGTCCTTTGGGGATAGAAGAAGGATGTCTTTTGCGGGGTGACATCTTTGTTTGTTGGTTGATTGGTTGATTGCGGTGCACACACAAAAAATACACTAACGTCGATGACTTGTCGCACACGGTATCGATGACACCTTTGGAGGCATTTTGAATGAATTTTTTTCGCATGGGTGGAGGAGCATTGGACAGGACGGACAACATGTCCCAATGTTTGGCTAAACGAGGTGGCAGTCCTTTCCTTTTCTTTCCTTTGGGGGTAGAAGAGGAATGTCTTTTTTGGGGTGACATCTTTCTCGATTGGTTCGTTGGTTCCGTGGCACACAGCAACAAATACTCTAACGTCGATGACTTGTCACACGGTCTTTGATCCTTTTTTGGGGGGACTATCGCTTCGTCATAAAGGTGACGATGTGTTTCCAAAATCGCCAAAGAATCCTCCTTTTTCGTGGCTCCTCTTTTTCTTTGGACGAGTATGCCTTTTATGAGGGTGACGTCGACGTTTGGCTAAGTGTTTCATTTGATGACGTGACTGTCATTTTCTTTTTCCTTTTCCTTTTTGGACAGAAGAACGACGATGGTAATAGTATGCACTTCTTGGAGGGGACATCTTTGGGCGTTCAGCAGCACAAAAACACTGATCCGTATTGTTTACCTCAGGTCTTTTTTTATACTGGAATGCGTCGCCACTGATTGTCTTTACGTCCTATCAACTTGATGACAGGTATCACTCGATACATCTTTACGTCCTATCAACTTGATGACAGGTATCACTCGACGTTGAGGAGTTCGCAACGGACTAAATCGGGACAGTTCTTGCTTGGACAAATTCAGTAAACTCTCTAACATACCCGATCTCTCTTGGACTTTGATTTTTGGGGCAGGTACTTTGTGAGCAGCGGTCAGTGCCGCTAAAGAGGAAGAGGGTGTCACCGCTGAAGAAGTTTTCGGAGACGCTCTCTTGCGGGTAGAAGCTATTTTCTGTGGACTTTTCTTTTTCTTTTTCTGTGGCTGTGACCTGGTCTTGACACCGTTGCTCTTTTTCTTCTGGGTACGACGGGGAGTGGCTTTTTTTCTTGGGAACAACTTTGGGAGCATTAGGATCCCATTTTAAGAGGGAGCGAATGATGACACCTCCTAGAGAACCGCTTCCTCCAGGTTTCAAAATGATTTGCTTTTTGGTTTGAATGTCGGTGAGAGGATAGGCTAGTTGCGTTAAGGCAACTTTGTTTCTCTCAAAAAAACGTTTGGTTTGATGTGGAATCTGAATGATGCTTTGCAGTAATTGACGTGCTGTCACCGTAAACCATCGTAAGACTTCTTTGAGACTAGCTTCTAAGACACGAGCACGTATTTGTGGATTTTTTTCGCGACTGATGCCGTACAAGGCACGAATCAATTTGATGGGAAGATGAGACTGAAGAGACGTCATGTTGACGATGTGTGAGACAGAGCCAAAGTGACCGAGGTTTTTATAGACATTTTTTGGGGTGATTGTGATTGTGGTTAAGTCGACGAAGGGGACGTGTACACGACAGGCCATCCGTCTTGGCACCAGTGGTGAAACAGATGGGTTCGAAATCGCAAATAATCGGGAATGGTGTGTTACGTATCAGCTCGTTCAAAGTAAAACAAAGAAAGAGTGACTACAACAAGCTTTGTAAATTTTAACAAAAACAATTTATTTCCCTAGAAAACACGGTGAAAAGGTAAATAGATGGAACAAGACTTACGATTTACGAAGAAGATCCAAAAATTTTCCTAAAATTGTGAAAACACATAAGTCCTGTGAAATAAACAGTTCTAATTTGATATAGTCTGAATCTCAGTTCCGTTCCAAGATGGCGGATGATGACGTCAGACGAAGGCTAACACAAAATGTCCAGAATTTTTAATGTAAAGCACAATTTGTATTGTTCTGTTCCGATTTAGAAATAATTTCATCAAATGTCTTTGTCCAAAGCCAGTAGTGTTGTTCTCCAGGGAAAATAATTATTTAGAAAGTAGATGAAATACAGCTAACACCACTAACAACACACATGTTGTTCCTCGTACGAATGCACAACTCTTTCCAGCACAGAAATACCTTTTCCTTAAGGTATTAGAAACTCTGTAAGATGTTATGATGTGACTCAAGTATGACTGACTACGACTATGACTATGACTGTGACTGAACTTTCTTACCGATAACTAAGCATATAAAAGAAACTAATACGTCGTTTCATGTACACACGCACGAAGACCACGTGTGATTTCGTAATCCATCTGGACATTACGAAAGCCTGAACAAGTATCAGCCAATCATTTACATAGCTACTGCTGAATGTTTACTTGCGACGGAAAACTATCATACAAAAATCGTGCTTACACGAGTCACATTTACGTTTTAAATAAATACGATGTTTCTAACAAATTATTAGACCCATGCAAACATAATCATCATAATAATAATTACATTTAATGATGTAAAAATAAAATAAAAATGAAACAAAGAATTAGAAGAATTTAAATTTTAACACACATGTAATTTAACTACAGGGTCGTAACAGGTGGGTTTTAAATCCACGAGTAAATAGGCATGTGGGATTTGAGTGGCATCGTCATACGCATGAGTCAGCCAAGGCGTTCCTAACTGTTTGACTAAGGCTTGCACTTGCGATTTATCTCTAGGACTTTTAAACAACACCACGTAATGAGCATTGAGACTGACGGTACGATGGGCTTTACTTTGTTGAAACAAATTTTGAGTGATGTAAATGACACTGGCATTACGATGATGCCCTTTGCGTGTAAACCAGAATTTAATTTCTTCTTCGTCTTCTCCTAACATATCGTCAAAGATGACCAAATGGGTTTGACTAGGGTCAGACACGATCCCGACGTCTTCGCCAGGAATGCCTTCCACAAAGACGATGGAATCGCCTTGACGTTCTCGCAGAAGGCTGTACGCCGATTGCCACTCTTTGTAACACCACACGATTCGTTGAGGTGGACGATCGTTCAAATGATGTTTATGTTCGATCAAACGTTTGACAAATTCGGTTTTGCCGGAACCGCTAGGTCCGGCAATGAGCATGTTAATGGGATGGCGAAGATACAAGGCCTCCCAACTAGTCCGGTCTACGTGTTCGTCAATGGCTTTGACAGTGGAGGAAGAGGGAGCAGAGACAGTAGAGGTAGCCATAGTAGTGTAAGAAATGTCACTTTTGACACGAAGACAGACAAGACAAGAGTTTTTATACTTTTTTTCAGGACACGTTTATTGTCATCTTTAATTGTGAACAACATGAAAGACAAAAATACATAAAAGCCACATGGTTAAGTACATGAATAAAAGACACATCAAAACGATCATAGTGGATATAAACAAATCTCTGTACAACATTTGTGGTGATCAAGAGGTGAAATCGTAGAGGTAGTGTGTAATGTTCATAGAGTCTCTACACTCCTTGGCACAGTCACACAAGTGTCTTCCCGGAATGGTCTCTCGGGGATGTCGATAACGGTCCTGTCCTGTCCTGAAGGGAGTGATTCTTATGGGAGTGGTAGTCCGTTTTTATACCTCTTTTTGAGGCAATAAGTGTACTGTCTGCACAGAGATGGTCGTACTCCAGTGGGAAATCTAAATTGTTTAGTCACTAACTTGCACATGACACACCGTTCAGAAGTGTCCTCTTGAACAAAGTTTACATTATGTAAAAGATTTTGGAAACACTCTAACTCTTCTTCTGGAATTCGTTGCAGTAAGTCTACCTTGTAGTACATACAGTCACTAACAACAAACCAATCCTTCTCTCCCACGAGTAGCTGATCAATGTCTGATCAGTCCTCTTATAGCATTCAGGTACCAGTGGTTCAAACATCGATAACGTAACGGATGCAATGGTTCTCTGCGTTTCACTTGTATTTTGACGAACTCGCGGTAAATGCGTTCTCTCAACTCCACAGGCAAGCCACGAATGTTCTCATGTAAAGTATCCATGACTATGCCAGTTGAACACTTCTCCCAGAGCGAAAGTAACGAATGTAGTGAGTAATTTCTGCCCACTGCCATTCCAGGAATCGGTCAAGAATGTCAATAAAATCTTCAAATGTAAATGGTCTAAAGAGGAATATTCGGAAGAAAGCACACTTGATCCAGAGAAATCTGACTTGTTTGTTGACTTTTGTCAATTTCCTCTTGTGAATTTCTAGACATAAAAGTTCCTCAGTCACCCATTGAGATTTGGCTCTGGCAATTCCCTGCCAAATGTCTTTGTAGATCTTCTCTTGCAATTCGTTTGGTAATGTTTGAAGATTAATTTTCCAGTGGGGTTTAAATACTTGTATAGGGGTTGTCCAACGTTTGACTCCTAGCCAAGCAGCTGGTTTCTTAAACGACATTGTATGCCCACTTCAGTGACGAGGTCCCACTAAAGGTAGGTAGTGACTATCTGGAGACCATCGAGCATGTTCCAGGTAAGCGCAATCTTTCTTCTCCCACTCATGAAGCGACACACCGCAACTGAAGCACTTGACTTTATCCCCTTCGCCCAAGTCGATAAATCCGGCTCTAGCTAATTCCTCGGGGGTAGGTCCTCCCAGATATTTTGGCCATTTTCCTCGAAAGGTTTCGAATCGACTTTCATAGGCGCAGTATTCAGGCAAAAGCACAGGGAACGAATATTCGTCTTTCACAGGTTCATTTCGATGAGGGTACAGTGAAATATGTAGGAGTTTGCTCAGTTTTGGATGACATCCGTAGGGTAGTAACCGCATGGTTTCATAAGGATGACATCCACCATGAAAACCAGTAAAATGAAAAGGCGTACGATGACGAGTGGCATCGCTTTCGTATCCATCAGGTTTGACACGGACTGCATCACTTTCCATGGTAGGTACAGTCGTAGCAAAGTTCCCATGATGTGGTACTGAATCGCTGAGGTCATAGCGTAAGGCATCCCTGTCATCGCAAGGCACAGTATAGTATTCGAGTTTCTCGTTGGACTTGAGTCTTACGCTCGATACTTGCTGTGTGAAAGGATTCATCTTTCTCGCTTGGTGTTGGCAGTGACAATAAATTATCGGTCTTGGACGTTGTCCCATTTTATACTAGTCGTAATGAAGTCTCGAGTTTGTACATCGTTCCTTTTTTATGACCAGTTTTGGAAGTCTTCCTTTTTTTCTTCTTGGACATCGGTACTGCCTTCTCTAAGGTACCGTCATACCTGAACCGTAGTGTGATCGGTGGAAAGACCATAGAAAGGTAAGGACAATGCGGAGACCATTGAGTATGTTCCAGAATAGCTGAATCTTTGTAGATACATCGATCCATACACAACTTCAGACCACAACTGAAACACTTTACTTCGTATCCCAATCCAGTCTCAGGTCCCAAGTAGACAAATCCTGTTTTAGCTAAAACATTCGCAGTAGGTAATCCTTCCCTATCCGTGGGCCGTTTTTGAAACGTTTCCAATCGACTGGCACAACTGCAATAGTCAGGAAAGAAAACAGGAAAATGGTATGGTTTGAACCTGAAACAGGAAAATGGTATGGTTTGAACTTGAAGTTCTCTGTGGGTTTCTCAGTCGATTCTTGCTGTGTCGAAGTCATCCTTCTTGTTGGTGACTATCGTCTTGGAACCATTTTTTATACCAGCGTGACCGTACGGTAAAGTGAAGTGGTTGGGAAGCTGTACTCGCTTCTGGTACACGATGTGATGGACTTTTTTCCAAGGGCCGGCTGACGATTTGGTGTGTGGGTAAACGTACAATCTTGTCTGGTTCGTGGGTGGTCACTTTAAAATTTCCATCCTGTCCATAGTGAAAGGCTTCATTCAATAACCCAAAGTTCACCACTTGACTGTTGCGATAATTGAGAGTGAATAAAAACATATTATTGTGTGTATGTGTGTGTTTGTATGCGTGCTCGTACGTTTGCTGGTGTGTATATTTGTATGTGTTGCTGTGCGCACGTACCTATGTGGATAGTATATAATGGGTTATTTTATTAGCTTCTGAGTGGATAGTAGATATGAGTTTTTTTCTTGTCCCTTCTGTGTGGATAGTAGATATTGGTGTTTTTATTCTTCCTCCCCTTCTGTGTGAATAGTATAGTGTGTGTGTTTTATGCGTTCGCGTCCGTTTGTGTGGATAGTATATATGGGTGTTTTATGCGTTCGCCTAGCGTTTTTGTGGATAGTAGAATGTGTGTTATATGCGTTCGCCTAGCGTTTGTGTGGATAGTAGATAATGTGGTGTTTAATGAGTTCGCGTCGCGTTTGTGTGGATAGTATATGTGGTGTTTATGCGTTCGCCTAGCGTTTGTGTGGATAATATATATGTATGTGTTTTATGCATTCTCGTCCGTTTGTGTGGATAGTATATATGGGTGGGGTTTTTTTCTTCTCTTCCTTCGTTTGTGTGGATAGTAGATGTGTGTATTTTATGCGTTCACGTCCGTTTGTGTGGATAGTATATGTGGTGTGTTTTATGCGTTCTCGTTCGTTTGTTTGCATAGTATATGTGGCGTGTTTTATGCATTCGCGACAAAGACCCTTTTCAGGGCCATTCCACTGCCTCGAAAAGATTAATTTTTTAGTTGTTGTATAATTTATGTTTAACTCACAAAAACATTATTCTTTGTTGCAAGTGTCCAGTACCGTGACGTCACCTTACCTGTTCCATTCCTATTGTTCTCATACAAAATTCCCATTGACGCTATAGTGTCTCAGGGTGTGCCATTTGACGCTATAAATCTTGACGCCATAGTACAAAGTAGGGTCCCGTAATGCTAATTCCCATTGACGCTATAAATCTTGACGCCATAGTAGGAAAAAAGTAGGATCCCGTAATGCTAATTCCCATTGACGCTATAGTATCGCTGATTTTAATTTTTTCTTTACAATTTTTCAGTTTCCTCGAAGGTCGGTATGAGTTTAAATAATTTCAATACTACTTAAAGTCTTGGTACATTTTTAAAATTTATCTATGGATTATTTTCAGTCTCCGCTAAAGTCCAGTGCAATTTCAGAATTTAGTGCTACACTTTGTCTTTGCCATTTCTGACAACCAAAACATCTGGCTAGTTATCAGTTTCCATTCCAAGTCCGCTAAAGTTTTCGGAAATTTAGTGCAATATATTAAGTCACGGCAATCTGAATACAATCTTCCGGAGTTTTTCTCAGTCTCCACTAGGGTTTGGGACATTTTGGTAATCTTAGTACTACTTGTAGACTAAACAAATATAATTTAATCTTCTGGGATATATTCAGTCTCCGTTAAATTCTGGGACAATTTCGTAATTTTAGCGCTACTTTCAGTCACAGTCATTTGAATATTAATGTTCCAGATTTTCTCAGTCTCCACCGTAGTCCGGGATAATGTCATAATTTTAGTACTACTTTTAGTCTAAACCAATGTAACCTAATGTTCAGGGACATGTTTAGTCTCCGTTAAATTCTGGGACAATTTAGCAATTTTAGCGTTACTTTTAGTCACATCCATTTTGGCGTTAGTCTTTTCCTTGATTATAACTATTTATAGCATCATTATAATTATGCAAATTTATGAACACCGCCAACATAATTTTAGGTCTAGGTAATGCTTTATATATAAATCTCGGGCTTGTATTAGTATATGTCTGTCTCAGTTTCTATTGTGTTTGTCCCTCCCTAGAGTAGCAACGTGTATTTAGGTCAGCCCCTTGCTACATTGTTGCAAATGTCCAGTATCGTGACGTCATGCCACCTGTTCCATTCCTATTGTCCCTATACAAAATTCCCATTGTCGCTATACTACCCCAGGGTGATTTTCTGTCGCTAAAAATCATGTCGCTAAACTACCTCGGGGGTGTTTTTAATGATAACTCCCATTGTCGCTAAAGTACCCCCATATACTACTGACGGTGTTTGTAGTAATATGTGTTGTCAGTAGAATATGACACAGTCTCTGTAGTATGGCATGTTGTCAGTAGAGTTATTACATTGTCATTAGTGTGATTTGTAGTCAACAGAGTTAACACAGTATCTGTATTATGGTGAATTGTCAGGGAAGAGTTAACAGTATCTGTATTATGGTGAATTGTCAGGGAAGAGTTAACACAGTATCTGTATTATGGTGAATTGTCAGGGAATAGTTAACACAGTATCTGTAGTATGGTGAATTGTCAGGGAAGAGTTAACACAGTATGTGTAGTATGGTGAATTGTCAGGGAAGAGTTAACACAGTATCTATACAATTTTGTGTTGTCAAGTAAGTAATTATACTGGCACATGTTTTACACAGTTCAATGCAAAGGTTCTCGTTAATGAATTAATAACATAAAATGTGTCATCCCAGCGGACATGTTAGCCACTGTCATAGGCATCCGACCCAATGAACCTAAAAGCCAGTCATAGGCATCAGACCAAATAGACCAATTGCCACTGTCATAGGCATCCGACCCAATGAACCTAAAAGCCACAGTCATAGGTATCAGACCAAATGGACCAATTGCCACTGTCATATGCATCCGACCCAATGAACCTAAAAGCCAGTCATAGGCATCCGACTCAACAGACCTATAAGTCATAGTCATAATCATACGACCTAATGGACCTATAAGCTAGTCTTAAGCAACCGACCTAATGCATCTATCAGTCACTGTCCTAAGCATGCGACCCAATGAACCTAATAGCCACTTTCTTTATTATCCGACCCAATGGATCTATAAGCCACTGTTATAAGCATCCGACCAAATGGACCTATAAGCAAGTTTCATAATCATTCCGATGTATCAGTTACTGTGAGAAGCATTTGACCGAATGGATCTATCAGTCATATCATACTTATATTAAACTTGTGCTAGATATTTTGTTCACATAAGCATGTAACTGAGCGCATAATGCACCCATCTCAATACAATAAGATTAGTTATAATAATGACAATGTGGAGACATCATCGTTTTACAACTACCATGAAGCGAATGAAAATGGCAAGGTAAGACGCCAGCAAAGGCAGAAAATTTTAGAGAGATGCTTTAACAGTGTTGACGATGTTATGGTAAACGTGTCTGGTACCGATTCAATGCGAAAAACAGTATTAACAGATCGATTCATAGTTTAGTGCCACGACAGTTTATTAGTAGATCGACTCATATTTTAGTGCCACGACAGTTTATTAGTAAATCGACTCATATTTTAGTGCCACGACAGTTTATTAGTAGATCAGTAGTAGATCGACTCATATTTTAGTGTCACGACAGTTTACTCCTGAGGGACTATTCATTGACCATCTTAACGGTGACAAAACAGACAATAGAACCATCAACCTGGAAGATGTTATACAACGATGACAAAACAGACATTAGAACCATCAACCTGGAAGATGTTATACCACGATGACTAAACAGACAATAGAATCATCAACCTGGAAGATGTTATACAACGAGAAGATAGCTTGCGTGGTGGAGATGGCAAAATGCAAGATTCATAGAAGCAAATACTGAACATGAATGCAATAAACATTTCCATCAATAACAAAGGCAGGGTATGATTTCCTGTGCATTATTCATTATTGTTAGGATGGAATGATCATTATTGTTATGATGGAATGATCATTATTGTTATGATGGAATAATCATTATTGTTATCCTGGAATAATAAAACCATCTTATTCACATAAACGTAATGTCATTTGCTTTGTAGTTGAGATCAGACTTACCTCTGTAAAATATCTGAGTTTAAAATCTAAAATGACCGTAGACCAAAGTGCTAAGGCCATCAACAAGAACATATATTTTGTCGTCGTATGTAAACAGTAAACTTTATGTAACTCAACCTTATGTATAACATGGTTGCTGGAGCAAATCATACTCATTGTCGCATAATGTATATCTCCAGCTACTTGTCTATCACGTTTGAATTGCTCGATTACTAAAATTTGCTGTTGCCAAGATAGTTAGAAAAGTCAAATAATTCGCTTGCAGCAAATTTATCTGCATAGACATCATCAGTTTACACCTGATAACACAAAAAATCTGTATCGGTAAAAAGTAACTTGACTTTGTTGTGATATTTTGACCATAACCAAAGTCATACAGGAGTAACTTGTTAAGCTCATGTACAGTGAAACCGCAACAGATGGACTTGTTTACTAGCAGAACACTGTTCGTGCTATTGTTATGCATATCTATTTTTGTGTCTTTAACTTTTGATTGATGACTGTAAATTGCAGTGAGCGAAAAATATGTTACTTATTTGTTTTCGTGTTCTATTTATTGAGCCTGTTGACAAGTTTGTGGTAATTTCCCATTAGATGATTACGTCAGTTGGGTTGTGTTGCGACGTATGTCACGTGGGATGTAGTTTGAAATATGTCACGTGGGGATCAATTGTGAAATATGTCACGTTGGAGGTATTGCGGCTTAGAGTAGTAGTAGACTTGTGGGGATGTATATAAGGTTGTAGAAGAGAACAATTACTTCATTCCTATTTACTATGTTCTTGTTTTAAATCAGTCTTCAGATGTATTTAATGTTGTGTTTAGACATAATTTGACAGGAATCATTTATTTTGATTATTCATTCGAATTAAACCGTGCTCATATGACGGTCATTTTGGGACTATTGTGAATTTCTTCAAAGGAGTTCTGGACAATGCCATTGCGATACATCATTACTGTTGGCACGTTAGCACATTCAAGGCTATTGATACATCAGCACATTCAGGATATGGAATTCATTCGGAACACTATTCTTTTGGACCTGAGATATATGTTTTAGAATGTTTCGGATTTTATTCATAATTCTGTAAGTTGCTATTAAATTTTCGTTTTATAATTTAGAGAATTAGAATATTCGTTAAGTAATTAGAATATTTGTTAAGTTTTACAAAACTTGTTGGTTTTGTTTTTTATATTACTTAATCTAAGAGCATATAGATATAACATTCTGAATTGCCACCAGGTTTTCCTAAAACATTTTAATTACTGCAAATGTTGTTGTTACTACCAGCTTGTTACGACACTCTTGTTCTTTGACAAGTTCTACTTTGATTTGCTTTATTCATTAACGTGACGAAATCCTTTTCGAAGTCATTTTGTTTCTGCATCACTCTTTGTTGTGTTAAAGTCAATGTACGTTTTCGAACAGGGATCCTGTCTAAATTTGTTGAACACACTGCGGACTCTCAACAAGCACAAACCTAAATCAAAGCATCGCTTCAGACTTCCGTTATAATGAATCACAGGCCACGTTTTATTCATCTGATTTAGAATTAGCTTTGGCGTCTTCAAGTTATCAACACCAAGAGTGTTTCCTTTAGCAACTGAATACGCGGACTTAAAATAGAGTCATCAACTGTCATGTTGTCTTGCGTCAGTGGAGAATCATTATGCATGCAGGTCATGGATCCCAGCAGGATAGTGAAGGTCAGATTATAAAATGTAGCCAATATCGTCATCATTATGTAAAGTTCCTTCTGTAAACTGTTCTAGCTGCTTCCAGGAAAACAAAAGCCAACGGGCAAGTTTAGTGACATTGGCCGTTCATAAAGATAACTGGCATATAGATGAAGAATGTTGGGACTCTTCTGTAAGATAATGATCAGGCAGATACTTGTTGTTAGAGACAGCATGTCTGATTAAAATAATCTGCCGCGAGCTTTTTTTTCTACAAGGTTGAACATGTCAATATAAGTCCGGAATTCCAAGCTCAACTTGAACAATTTGAGCGCAGCTTCCCACGACGTACCAGGACTCGAGTATCTGGCTGACCCCACTTGTAACAGGATATGCAAATATCACGAAGTTTTCGTCAACGTCTGCAAGCAGCAGCACGTTTGTTCTCAGATACCGTTCATGATACTCGCCAAGGATTTTGATGCCTTTGTTTCAGACATTGCAAGCGTGATTGTAGCCCGCATCAGAAACGTGTGTTTTAAGCTGAATAAAATAAATCTTCCTTTCTCGGCAGACTTGTTTCATCACACTTGTCCCACGATGAGATGAAGTCATATGGATAAATTCCTGTGCGCGTGACCGAGTCACGTCTGTCTTCAAATTCTTCTACAGCATGTGTTCTTAGCTAGTTCTTCCAACGACTTATAAACTGAATAATCTCTATGAAACATAATTTGACCAGTGAAAATTACAAGTAACGCTCTATGTTGCTTGGCATCTCTGTGATTTCCTGATTAAATTTGCCAAAGCGATTTACTATGAGATTATTCTTGTCATGAGGCAAACATTCTCAAAGGATACGATATTATTTTTGTCAGGCAAGAACTCTTACGACATTAATGCGACGTTGACCGTGTTGCAAAAGCAAGTCCATCGCGACTAAATCCATGAAGACACTTTTTGCTTTAGAGTAACTTGTGTTCACTCTTGCACGAGTCCGATAAAGATTTTATTATGGCAATAATGTCCATCCGTGGTGCCATTAGGAATAGAAAGCAGTAAAATATATTTGTCAAGTACGATCAAGTGCAGCGGATACATCTTGCCATTATCTACGCCAAAAACATTGACTGAAATCGTTTATTTTTTTTCAAACGTTGGCACGTCGTGTACTTGGACTGGAAGACTTGTCCCAGTAAACTTTAACTTGTCTTGATAAGCTGAATAATTCCTAACTCGATTTTTGATATTTTTATTTGATGTCGATTTGGATATATTGTTTGGACTCAATTTGAATATTTTTTAGACTCGACTTGGATATTTTTATGGACTGGATTTGTATATTTTTTAACTCGACTCGGATATTTTTGGACTCGATTTGGATATTGTTTGATGCAGGAAACAATGCATATAGTATCGCACGCATGAAATATTTGTTGTCATTTTTTTTATGACGACACAACGTTGACTAGTTTTAGTTTTGTTTGGCAATTCCAAAAACCGACCACGATGCGGATTGTATTTAGCAGCGTTCCAGACACATTGTCAAACACCAAGCATAGTCCATCCAGAAAAAAAAATTATCAACGTCATTTCCAAGTGACTCGGAAACATTTGTGATGTCTATGGTGTCAGGGTTAAATGTGACAACTGTTTTGTTAATACAATGTGTTTCAGTTTCATCACAAGTTGTTTTTAAAACATCGCGCTAATGGTACTGGATAATTTTATGATGCGATGTAAACGCAGCTCAATTGACATAATATTCTTTACCTCAGGCTTTGACAAAATATCCATGTGACCAAAGACAAATGCTTGAATGCAGTGAGAAAATCTCAGATTTGTGATCGATCATTTTAAGTGCGCATCAACTAATCATTATTGTAACATATATTAATTTACCCAAGTTCATTTAATTGTTTTCACTGCTTGTCTGTAATCAAAACATGTGTTCGACGATTATTTATCAGCTTGGTCACGGTAAGATCCAACGCAAAATTAACATAAGGATTTCTGCACAAGGTCATGATGACTGATTGTGATGTAGACAATTGAAATATACATAATATATACAAACAAAACAAAACCAAACGCTGTTGTTCAAGATTCGATAAATAAAAAAAAGTGGAAAATTTGCACTTGCATTGCTATACCTGGCCGCATAAAGATACTAGAAAATGTCACACCGGAAGCAATTTGTCCATATTTAATTTGTCGTAGTGGAAAACGGTGGGATTCAACGATATCTTGATCAGATTCGTCACGTTGGACTGCCAGGAAGTATATCAGCAGATTACGATAGAGTTATTTCTTGATACTTGTCGTTGAAACTAAAATCATCGAAGTAGCCACTCCATTTTACAGGTCACTCGTTTCCGCGAGTCCTGATCACACGCTCTATTCTAAAAACATTTTGCTCTGGTTTTTGTAACTCATGCTCTTAAAAAAATGAAACAAGGTCTGCGATTGGTTAAGTTACAGGAAGTGTTTTTGACACATCTGACACGATAAATACTTCCTCTATCCAATTCGGCGTACAACCTTTATCAAACCTTGTTAATTCTTTGAACTTATTTCTGAAAATATTTGTTTGCGACACTTGTCGCTAGTCTCCACTGGCGTGTCCACTAGCGACCACAACAAATCCACATACTTATTCGCCTGATATTTTGTAAAGTGTTTCCACATCACATTTTTTATCGTGCTATTTGATCTTTCAACGACAACTGCTGTGCCTTAATTGAACCTAGAGAACTTATGTATTTTATTTTGTTTAAACATGTATTCAAACGTGTTATTGTAAAATTCACCGCTATGATCAATCCAAAGTTTTGTTGACTTTAGTGGCAAATATGCGAAAGCGTTTCTAATAGCAACTCATGTTTTATTTTTTACTGGAAAGCTCCACGCGTACTTGCAAAAACCACCAACGATATTCAACAACTACTTGAGTCTGCCATTATTTCTAGTGTATTCTTTTTACGTCTCTAGGAGATCGGCAGACCAGATGTCATCAACACCACTGGCAACAACACTGCGTCGACAAAAAATGTTTTCTTGCTGTAGTATGTACTTGTGTAATTCTTCTGCAATTTTGCTGTTGTCCACAGAGGTGCCTACACCAAGTCTATATTTTAGACCAATAACACCTACGACAAGTGGACCCCGAGTGGCCGAGTGGTCTAAAGCGCTCACCTCTGTCTGCGTGACTTCGATTCTGAGGCTTGGATAAAAATATGGGTACGTGAGAAAACTTGCCAGTACCTTCTCGTGGGTCGGTGGTTCTTCCCGGAGATTTCCAGGGTTCTTCCTCCACCTGTTATACTGGTCGCCATGTATAGCCTATCTTGTGCTGAAAATGTCGTTAAACCCTACAACAACAACAACAACCTATGACAAAAAGTCTGTCGATATCCTCTCGCAACCCCTTTTATTCCTTTTAATTAGTTATAACTAATCAAGCATAATAGTAGCCCAGCAGTTTTGTTACTTGGAATGTTCTCGATAACAAACATCCTGCGTTGTATTTACTTCGCTGTAATGTTTTTGCCTAGGTAGTGGCTGATCACTTTCATTCAGTTGCTTGTCCAATATATCATACGGACCAGAATAGTTACGTCCTCGCAGTATCCAGTCTCCTTTTGGCCTTGGAAGCTTTCCAATCGGCTTACGATGATCAGAGGTTCCGCTATTGCGACTTACAGTGACCAATAATCTTATTACATTGAATGCAAATTGTCTAACCCAAATTTTCTTTTGTATCGTGGTCTCATATAAAAGAAATGCAACAAAGACATACAAAGCATATTTTGCACGTGCTGGTCATGTAGCTGCTTTGTCACCAGGCGACGAGTGTACAACAACTGTCGTTTACGCCAATGTTTGGACTCAGATAGTGTCCTGTTGCGGTTACCGTATGACTCATTCCAGCTGCAGCTTGATAATAAGGAACCAAACATAGTAATAACTGCCAATTAGATGAATGTTTGGCGCCTTTCCAAAAAATATTTTTCGAATAAATTGCGAATAAAACGAACAGGAAATGAAAAGGCGCCTGTGTGCATCGTGCACTTCGCACATGCAACCAGCAACCAGCCGCGTCTGCCATATAGTATATATATATATATATATATATATGGCAGCAGTATAAGAGCAGGCGTATATGTATATATGTTATATATATATATATATATATATATATATATATATATATATATATATATATATATATGAAGTAGTACTGGCATGATTTAACGGTGGATCCATCCAACATTAGAAATGATAAATCCTCCGTGAAGTTTTATTCAGTTCTAGTATGAAAGGTGCCCAACTGAAACAGAAATCGATAAGTATGATACTATAAAAAAAAAGCTTTGCAGCAACAAGGGTTTAGACTCGCTTGAAAAAAAACAAACCATAAAGGTGTTGATAAACAATATCATTGACGCAGCCGCAACCAGAGATGCTCTGGCAGGTGAAATACTAAAGTTGCTAAATAAAACGTTTGAGGCATACTGTCACATATTTAAATACCAAGATCGTAACCTATCTCTTACAAATAAGCTTTTTGCTGATAATTTCTGCCGTTGGAATTGCAACACAGGCTTGTTTAGAAAGAAAAACTAGAGCCAAAAATTAAAATAAAAAAGCAATAAAAATGTCCACAACACGTACGTGAAAATTCTTAATCAAAATAAGACTTGTCTGCTAGGTACAACGTACTGCATTCATGGCATTATCAAAGAACTTAGAGTTGTAGACACTCTTAAAGCCCAATGTTGGTAAGCAGGTATGAAAACTTATATCTAGAAAATATCAGAACCTAACAAAATATGATATAAGTACCATTTTCTTAATCTCAAAGGCTGATTAAGGCAAACAGTGCCATGCCACCATGTTTAAGTACTCATTTTCCCGAATCAGAGCTCGCATGGTGGTAAAAGTGTTCATTATTTTTTTCAACAAATTCCAGGTCACTTTGAAGGTATCCGTTACAAACCTAAATGCGATATTAGTTGTCATTGTTTTTCCTGAAGCCGTACAGTTTCAATTCCGGTGGCTTCTTCGTAAGCGGCTGTTATTGCTTCTGTACACATTATACCAATCACTGAAATTAAACTAAGCTGACATCAAAACTGGATTTTGACAAAGTCATAAAGCGATCTGTTGCTATTAAATTTGCTTTATTTGTGACATTGTAACCGCATATAACTTTCTAATTGTATAATGATATCAGCGTAAACGTCCAATTAATCTGGATTTTCTTTTGACATCTGGTAAATCAACTTGAGAGGGTTGTTGACAACCCTGCATGCCTCTGCTAAGGGTCCTGGTGGTTAAAGTAATTCCAAGAATAAGTTGCAAATCTCAACCCTTTAGAAATCTTACGGCGACATTACCCGCTTTCTCAAATGCGGCTATTAGTTTTGAGTCAAAGGAAAACATGGTATACTATTTGTTGTCTATAATCCAGTTTTCATTTTGCCGTATATTGGCCACAGCAAAACTGCAACCAACCTATTGTCTCGACATTTCTTAGTAATAGTATTGATCGATTGAGAAATGCCCTTAAGTTTTTACTTTTAAAGTAGTCATGTTCTCTTTGTAGATCTTGTTACCAGTCTATGTTCTTAAAATAGGTAAAAGAAAAGAGTGAAAATCGTCAAGCATTGTAAAGATCAAGATATAATTTATTTCTCTAGAATACAAAGTAAAAAGAAAAAAGAAAATTTACGGTATTGCGAATTAAACCTCAGAATAATTATAGAATTCCAGACACAAGTCCTAATAATTTAAAGTTTTGAATAACCTTTACTAGAGATCCAAATTAAGTCCAACGCTAAAGTGTTGATGTATCTGTGATGACCTGTATATCGCTGATGTGCCAACAATCTTTTGTTTAAACACAGTAATATAATTCCATGTTTAATTTTCACTATAAATTCGGTAAATGTCTCTCTTCAAGAATATTATTTTTTATGTGCACTCTGTATTTCCAGAGAAAATAATCACTGAATTAAATAATTTGAAGAAATAAATTCCAACCGAAATGATCACTGAACGCAATAATAATACAACTTAATTCTGCTAGATCTTATGCCCGAATGAATAATCTGAGAAGATTATATAGAGCTCTACGGGACCTTATATCACAATTAACACTTTCTATTAAAACACAAAACATTATCCGATGAAAAAAAACTTTTAAAAAGCTCTTAATGTTTACAAAATAAACTGTTAGTTATTATTAGAAAGTTTGTTACTAAAATAATATATAATCTGGGCAATGTCAGGTACACCAGGTAAACTGTAGGGGAATCCCAATAACCAAGACCCAGACCCAAATAAACATATTTACTTCTATTAATAATGATCCTGATAATAAACCCATACACATAGATAATATTTTATTAATGTATTATTTGTTTACAGAATAAAATAAAAAAAAATCAATAATTCAGATCAAGTAGAAAATAAACTTGATTTTGGGCAAGGTTAAGTCCAACATACAACGTTACATTACAATAGCATATAATGAAATTTTACAAAAAAATATATTTAAAAAAAAACACTAACAAACAAAGCAAATTAAATTGCATAACAGTCTTCTTTCAATAATGTATTAATGATCTCTTTGTAATATTCTGTCAAGTAGTCTTTGTAAAGGGACATTTGAATTCCAACAGAAGAATTTGTTTGTCGTGACCATCTGGGCTGCATCTAAAGCCGTCTATGGCTTGAATACACATATTGCTGCAAATGACTGTTTCGTTCATAGTGATTTCTATGTGCTTTATAATGACTGGTTCCTATAGTGGTCCTCGTAGCCATGGCAGAGTTGTACATGAATGTTTTCTTCTGGCGATGTCCTCAGGTGTTGCAAACGGAAGATACCATGAACATAAATCTCATTTGTCTCACTGAGTCAATGTTGGTGTAGTATATTCACTAGAAAAGGTAACTGGGTGAGTTCAGCGGTTAAATTCCACTTAGTTGTAAAAACAATCCCTGAGCGTTTTCTCACCTGACGGTGCCGCCAACGATTGGGTGTTTTCACGTGCTAATACTATAACATTAAGCTGGCCTCAGGTTTGTATTCTCTCATTAGCGTGATTCCAGCTAATAATTTATATGTGGTTCTTGAGTGTATACAACGGTCTGGTAACACCAATCTCATGCAGATATTCTTCGACAAATGGGACAAAATTATCATCAATGTTTACATCCGCTGTCAGTTGGTCTAACACCTCGTCGGTAAAATCCGCAACCTCATCACCGCGGTCAGAATCGATTACATATATGTAATGGTATATCTACTATTAAACACAAACACCAAAGACGGTAAAGAACAATCATGCTTTTCATCCTCTGCCCCTGTAAGACTCTACCAACTCTTGGTACTAAGTCCTCTTTCTCTCATAAATCTCTTCTGTCCTCTCTTCTCACGGCACAGTAATTTCCACCAGGATCATTTTCTTTGCAGCTGGTGACCTGATGACAATGACATGGTGAAAGATGTCTGAACGACGTCAGGGGATCTAGTTGCTTGCCCAATACCGATCGACATCTCCCATGACTTTGCTTCCTGCAACAGTTTTGCATTTTCTGCCGCAGCGGTCTTTTGCTGTTGTCCCACTTTAACAAACTCGATACACTGGTGACCTGTCTACTTTGGGACTCTCTCTTTCCGCCTTTCTCTTTCAAGGATGTCAGCCATCTCCCTCAGGACTTTGGGCCAGCGTACCCTGGCATCTTGTCAATGTGTAAGCAAGTATTTCTCTTCATTGACACTGTTGACATGGTGGGTCTTCTAAGAGTTTCCACTTCACTAAATTGGTTGGTCACGGTAGGAGGTCATACACCAATCGTAACAGAAACTGCAGCGGCAAACGTTCATATCGCCATATATCTGACCATGTAAGTTTCCTTTCTGGCAGCAGCAGAGAGGCTGAACCCTACAAAGGTTAGGAGGGTCCATTTGCAAAAATTAAGGTTCCTACGAAGACTGAAAAATAAGGTCAATAATCTTAAACCGAAGCCTCTAACCGAACATATTTCCATACGGCGGGGAAACAGACCGCAATGACGAAATCGCGTGGGTTAGCTCGTTTTTGTTACTCCATCGTTGACGTATTTTTGTCAAATTTTAGGCGTGTTCGTTTCCGCGTCGCCCACTCACTGTTTGTTGTTTCACCCTCTCTGCTGCTGTAATTAAACCATCGTTATATTAATAATGATCGGTGAAGCTCACTCAGCTAGACTAGCTCGAGAGCGACTAGAGGCAATTAAGAAATATCTACCCGTGAGAGATTCTGTCAAATAGCAATTACAAGCGCGTCAGGAGTCTCAGGTGGAATTTGCAGAATCCGCAGAAGAATTGTTTAAACCTGTCACAAAGGCTACCAAAGGTCTTCTTCCTGCTTTAGAGCAAACCGCTAAAGCAACTGGAAAAATAGCAGAGCGAACTAAGAAAACAAAAAAGATTCTGCGAGAACTTCCAACTGAAATATCTGCGACTCAGTCACAATTACAAGAAGAAATACAAGTACTTGAGAGTGTTGACAAAGTTCGTAAGGAGGTCGATGATGTAAGGGATCTTGTTACGCCAAAACCAAAACCAAAACCACCAGCCCGATTAACAGAAGAGGGTCGTAAGATACTTCGAGAAAACGCTGTAACGGCTGCCGCAACAGGATATCCATATCGTGATACATTATTAGATCCAGACACCGCTAGTGTTTCTGAAAAAAATTGGGTTCCTTTTATATCTCGAAAGTCCCGTAGTATATCTAGAATCACTGATAAACATAAAAATGATTTTGAAACTTTTGTGAGACAAGTCGAAGATGTTAAAGGAGCGCCATTACCCGGAGATATATTATCGCCAGAAAAATCGCTATTCAGACCACCTCGTATTGAGGAAGAAGATACAACTGGAAGTGGTATTAATAAAAGTACAACAGGAAGTGGTCTTATTACTCCATGCCAGAAAAAAACGTCCTTGCCGACGTGGACAGACTAGAAATTCTGATTGGCGGAAAACGAGCTGGTAATAATTCCCCAGAAATCATCAACGAGATAACATCAATTTATCAACGATTATTTACAGGCGATATCATGGATATTAATGTTTACCGGGAACTCATCAATGAAATTCTACAGTGATTGGATCAGGTATACAATTAGATCAGCGACAAGAAAATAAGATGATCATGCATAATACTCACCGTGGACCAAACATGGTCAGGGTGGTAAATTTGAGATTACCAGCCTATAAAACGTACTGCGGAGATGGACTCGGTGATGTTGTTCAGGGTTTATTTAAAAGGATAGCTCCAAAGGTAATACCTGTTGCAAAACAACTAGGTATGAAAGCTATTGATGTTATTCGTGAAAAAGGAATTAGTACTGTTGGAGATGTTGCCGGTAAAGCATTCTCGGCAATCAAGGATAGACTAGCACGATTAATACGCAGACCGCAAGCGGTCCGACCTCAGCCAGTAAAATTACTCAGTACTGAAGTGATGCCTGCAAATGTTAGTAAAATAATAAATCAAGCTGCATATCAAAAACAAGCAGAGTTAGCTGCGAGTACTAGCGCGGATGACAGTGAAAGAAATACAGCATCGAGTTTAATATCGGGGAGCGGTCTTCGTGTTAGACGATAACAAATATAATAAAGATGTTCAAGCGTGTATCTGATCCCGCACTCGACATGGACGCACCAATTCTCATAGATGAATCGATACGTGATTATCAGTATTATTCGTACGATGCACGACAGCCAAATCGGCGAGGAAGAATCGAATTGCAAGTTCAGGATACAAGTAGATATTTCTTACCCGCTGAAGCGTTTATTGAAGTAAAAGGTGAAATTCTAAAAACAGATAATACTGAATATGGAGCTGATGTTATGGTTGGTTTTGTTAATAATGGCATTATGGCGTTGTTTGACAGCGCTACGTACATGATTGACGGAAAAATATTGAATCAATTCAAAAAGACGTCGATGTAGCTACAACGATAATTCGTCTTGCGCGATCTCTGATAATTATTCAAGATCAGCTGGTCCATCAATGATGTTTGTCAAAGATGATACTAACCACCCTAGCAGCATACAGTATAATATAAGACGACCAAAAAACTTCGCCGACGCCACTGACGCCGATGTGTGGCCGGTGGTTCATGGTGTTAATTCAGAATTCAACTTAGGATTTACAACACGTCGGTCAATGCTGAAAGGTGAAAGTAGAAGATTTTAATGTGCGATTCCTTTAACACACATTTTTGGATTTTGTAGAAATGTCAGAAAGGTTATTTTCGGAGCCAAGCATATAGTTGTACTTGTAAAAAAAACTACCGACGACGATGCAATATCGAGACCTGCTGCTGTTGTTGATGCTAGCAAAGTAATACTGACAAAACTTTCTTTGTGGATGCCAACGTTGACTCTATCGCTTCCTGAAGATGAACGTCTGCTTTCTTTTATGAATCAAGGTGGTAAGTCAACATTATCATGGCTGACAACAACTACAGATGCTGTCCAAAGTACAATTAATGGATTATTCACATGGCAAATTGCATCACAGCAAGGTGTCTTTGCACCTCGACATATATTTATTACGTTCCAGGATGCTACACGAGTTAATAATCACACACAAAGTATAATGATATTTGACCAGCTTGGCGTCACAGAAGTTTCTTTAAGGATAAATGGACATCAGGAACCTTCCGAGGACATATTACTGGATTTTAATCAAAATCATGTTGCGCGTGCATATCATCGTTTGATGTCATTTATGGGACGTGATCAGAATATCGATTCTGGTTTACAAATATCACAACTAAATTTTACAACGCTGTATCCGATCTACTATTTTTCGCTGGAACATTTAGATTTGTTTAGGCAATCCGTCGTGGACATGCACTTTCGAGCTCGCGTAAACCGACCAGGTGCTATTGCCAATTACAGAGCAAACGCTGTTATATTACCCGATAAAACGATGCTACTTGAAGGTGTTGGTGGTCGCATGAGAGTCATTGATGCCCCCGTGAAAAACATGTAATTGTTAATTTAAAAATCAAAATATTATTATAAAATGTCATATCATCATGTTAGTGTCAGTCTGACTCCTGGTCAGATTAAAAAAACTACAATTGGCGTCCAAAGATAACTGTGGAACAACAATATCGTTACAACAAGGACAAATCTCAGGTGGTCTGAATAAACTATCACTGACTGAACGTCAACTCAAGCACTTCAATGAAGCCAAACGATCAAGGACCGGTATACGACTTAATCTTTCTGCCAGTGCTATCAGCGATGCTGTTAAAACCGGTGGTATATTTCCACTTCTCGCAGCCATACCAGCGTTGATATCCGCTGCTGCACCCGCGGTTGCAAAAGCTGCTTCACTCGGCGCAGTTGGAACTGGTGCTGAAATGGCATTAAAGAAAGCAACCGGTGGTAATATTAGCCAAATGCTCCGTGATCCAGGTGGAGCCATTAACTAAATGATCCGACAAGTAGGTGGAGACAGACAAAAACTCACAGATGCGCTCATATCTTCCAGGATGCCTATGCCTTTTATGACAGCAGCACTTGCTTCGTCTAGGAACATTGGCCAAATGATCCGTGGAAGAGGACTTAGACTCCCGGGAACTTACGTTCACCACGGAGGAAAATACAAAAAAAACCCATTAAAATTAAACATACCAGCTTCCAATTTTGATTTACTTGATACTGCTGCGAAATTAAATATCAAAAACTTCAGAGGTGTTTTTATGCGTGATCCATTACCGCACAAAGCAAGCAATGTTGAAACTGGTATTATTAATCTCGATAGAAGTTCTGGTCCGTGTACTCATTGGGTTGCATACGCGATTGATCCACGTCGAATTGTTTATTTTGACTCGTATGGGTTGGCGCCACCAAAAGAATTTTTAAAATATGTGAGCAGAGTGCAAAGCACTGCGGTACGAAGTACTGCGATGCAAAGTATTCCAATCTAGTATTCAACATTACCAACACAAAATATAACCGACCCACCAATATTGGTCGTGAAGTACTCGCTGTGCTCGACGCTGTATCAAAATCCTCAGCTCGACCTCATAAAGTCGTGCACGAGTATACAAGTAGACCACATAGTCGTCCGCCGCCGTTTTAAACAGATCTTAAAGTATAATGGTTGATATTTATGGAAGATCCTCTATCAAAGACAAGAAGAAAGAAGATATCGATTTCTCGAAATCAGCTACAAAAGATGAACTCGCCGATATTATCGATTTATCAGGCGTTGACAGAGATGAAGTTGTCGTTTTTCAGGATAAATACTGCGTTCTAAAAACGGGTAATATTAAGTGGATCGACGTAATTCGTAGAGTTCTCGGTGCTACCACGGATAATATTCCAGTTTTTACTGACGGTGGTAGAATCAGAGACTCAAATGTATCAATCGCAACTATCGGAAATGAAATTACAAAAAGTGTTGCTGATCGTTTACGATCAGTCAGTGATACAATGACAGGTGAACTCAACATGAACGGAAATAAAATCGTTGTTTTAAGAGAACCAGCAAATGATGAAGATGCCGCTACAAAGAAATACGTGGATGATAAAGATACGTCCATCGATGACAAATTGAATACACTACGAGCCGAGTATGACGTTCACGTTAATATGTTTTTAAATACTCGTAGAAATTTTCAGCGAGTTAATAAAATCGCAGATGATTTTTTGGGAAGTCCAATGGTTGTCGACACAAAACTCTCTGAAATTAACACAAAACTGGGAGATGTTATTAGTGGAATTCCCAATATCGTTCAAAAAACTAATCTGATTAAAATTCCTCACGCCGATGGCAGCGCCATTGTCAACAATATCGTATACACAGTATCATCAGGATCATCAACATGGTCACAGCAAAATAACACAATCAAACATACCGCGGAAGTCACTGGTGTGTACAGGCTGTCTGTGTTCAGCGCTGCAAAATTCAGGATATTTACCACCTATCCATGGCGTCATTCGACTGATAATTTTTCTGGAACCGTGTCTATTATATTAAATAAAGATGCCGAAGAAATATTTATACTGGAACCATCTTACTGGTGTTGTCTGGAATTTGTCTCTGAAACACCTCAATTGATTCCTTAGTATCAAGTATATGATTTCACCAATGACTCTGTCATCAATGGCTTTGCCATCGACGACGTCAGATCTGAATATTGTAAACAAATTCAGATACGAGCAAGCGTGTTTGTTGCAGACCCAACTAAAAAACATCATTGACGAGTACACAATAAAAATTTAAAAAATACCGTAGACGTATCGTAGTTACTGATATAATTGTTTATTGTGCATCTGCTATCGTCGCTGGAACAGCAACTATAATCGGATCATTATCAGCGTCATATATAATAGCACCAGCGGTGCTGACAGCGCTGGGAATTGGTGTTGCAGTTATAACCGGTATTGCCGGTATTCTTAATATAATTGCAAAAAAGATATCTGCGTGTGCGGCTGACAAATTACATGAATATCAAACATTGCTGTCGGCGGCAACACACGCACACGCCAAATTATCATCACTGATATCATCAGGTCTCAATGACGGAGCAATATCAGATCAAGAATTTGCAGAAATGATTAAGGTTTACTATGACACCGACAAAGTCAATTTACTTCCTGATTTAAAATCAACAAGTAAATAATAATAATAATATCATCAACGATGACATCGCAAGAACTCCTCCAACAAATCGTCGCTAATACAACACCGTCAACCACGACAATGATATCAACGGGTTCAACTAATTCTGAATTCGATGTTGTTTTTCCAACGGCGATTCCAGCGAAAGAAATCGCATTAACACAATTGCGAGTATATAACAGTTGGCCCAATGTAAGATCAAAATCATTTGGTGGATTATCCGCAAATAAGTCATTAGTTTTTTCTTATAAAAATAAATCTGATGGAACTCCAGATTGGCGCGTTGTAGGAATTCCTACTGGTAGTTATCAAATAGAACAAATCAATGATGAATTCCAACGCAGGATTAAATCTATAACAGGACGAGAATCTAAAATCGCTATTACGGTTCACGAACCAACATTATCAGCTGCGATAGAAATATCAACGTCGGAATACGCCGTTGATATATATCAGTCATCGATCAGAACTGTATTAGGATGGCCAGAAGTAACACCGGTTTATAAGGGGCCTCCAGAACCTAAACGAGTTGATTTTACCACAGATAAAAGAATATTTATGTCACTTCCAGAATACAGAAAAACTGATCCGTGGAAGACTGACGATTATTTTATTGGAAATGATGGTAGAACGAAATATCCCTGGGTAACACTTGACATTAAACGTAATGATACTGGCATGTGGGAATTAAATAAAGAAACTATTAATAAATTTCCCGATATAATCAAATCTGAACATAAACGAGCATTTGATAATCTGCGAAATTTATTTTCCAGTATACCACAATGCAACAGCGATGATATGCGACAACAGATCATTGAAACGATACAATATCTAAACCAAGTTAGATCAGACCTTGAGTACACGAATCTGACTTTCGATCTAAAAAGCGTATGCTTTTCCCAGGACAAGAAAAACTTTTCTCGAACAATACACTATTACAGAAAAACAAGGACCAACATTTGTAATACCAGAACTTGACAGTACATCATCGATAAATACTTTCCCAGCGTCGTCGATTCATGGAGAAAAATTCTCCACCGGCGATTATTCTCCGACATGACAATTGTTACTTGCAGGCTTGTACAATAATAACAAGAGAAAAGAGTGAAGACAGCAAGCTTTGTATATTTTAACAAAATAATTTATTTCCCTAGAAAACAATGTAAAAATTGGAAAATAGGACTTACGGTTTGTGAATATAATCCAAAATTTAATCCTAAGAATGAAAACTACAAGTCCTATCACTAAATAGTTCTATTAGAATCCAAGTTCGAATCTCGACGACGTTCCAATATGGAAGGCGATGACATCAGATGTGGTCCTTGTACAAAATAGCAACAATACCTCAATTGAATCACAGTTTATGTTTCCGAATAATTCCAGAATAAATTTCCACTGAATTTCTTTCTCCCAGAATTTATAAAACAGTACACTCGTTTGGTTTTGTAGAGAATAAATTATTAAATTCCAAAAACAAATGAACTTCAAAAACAATCTGGTTTCAACAATACAAAAAAAAAAACTATCCGGCCTTCGAGATTTCAGAATACAACTGACTGATAAGCGCTCGGGAAGAGTATTATATCTACCCAAATTATCATCCCGTTCTCGCGAGACAGACTACGTGGTCTCCTAACACTCGAAACAACGCAATTAGAAAAATGCAATTCGTCATGTAGAAAGAACCCCATTCTACTATCACTCTGAAATAAATTTAAAAATAACACATTGTTTATCCAGACTAGACGAAATGATATTGGCAATAGCCAATCGTTTTAGCGTAGCGCTTACACTACCGCGGACCAAGGTAAACTAAAACTATTGCAAATGTAATACGTTTTACGTCTTAGATAAACAGAATTACTGAAAAAGAATCTCGAATCCCTGCAATAATTATTACAATAAAATGTAATGAAACAAAAATAAAATATAAAAGAATTTTAAAACTAACACACAAGCAATTTAATTACATATACTTAACACTATGATCCATACGGAGGAGGTAGGCATGTATCGTAAACATCACATCGACGATCGCGGTTAATTTGGTGTGTGACGCCATCGATAGAAGTTTTCTCGTAGACGTTGAAAAATCCACTCTGGAACAACAAGGATATATTTTATACTCATTTACCCCCGACGTACCTCCTGGGGTTTTAATTGTGTCAATGCCTGTTAATCCGGTTTATCTGCGATATCATAATCCACTGTTGTCACGGATACATTTTAGACTTACTGATCAGGCCGGACACTTGCTTGACCTACATCAGGTAGTCCTGGCAATAAGTTTGTATGGACGCTCATAGCGTCATCGTAGATCGTCAACGAGATAAATTACACGAATAAATATAATCAATGACGAAATCATCTGAAATAATTGCAGAGATTAAAAAACTAACCCTCGCACAACAATTGATGGTGGGTTATTATTGTCTAAACAAAATTCATAAAAAGATTATCGATGACGTCATCGATGTGGTAAGAAATTCTGAATTAATGGAAGAAAAAAAAATAAATCTGAATCAGAATCTGAATCAAAAATATATTATTATCAGAATCAGAATCTGAATTTGAATCTGCATCAGAATAAATCAGAATGAATCTGAGTCACAATCACCAACGACAACAATGACAAAATCACAATCGCCGACGGGTATTTATCCCAATGATGATTTTTTTTTCCCGACTAATTTTTGATAAACGGAGTGGTAAAGTGGGAGTCAGTTATCTAATTGGTTCTCTAAATGATTTTGAAAAATATTGCCAAAAACATCGATTTTGGATTTTAAAAAAAAATTATTAAAAATAGTCAAAATTCGTGAAAAATCCGTCGAAAATCCGCCTAAAATCGTTTCGACGGCAACATTTTCCAAAATCATTTAAAGAACCAATTAGATAACCGACCCCCATTTTACCACTCCGCGTTTTAAAAATTAGTCGAAAAAAAGACCAAAATCGTCGAAAAAAAGACCAAAATCAACCAAAATAGACTAAAAAAACCATCAAAAACGACTAAAAAATGAAGAATTTCATTGATGGTCAGTAACAGTAAAACATTTATAATATAATTTCATTTTGTTGTTGTTGTTCATGACAGATCTATATCACGCTGAGAGTTTCATCGACGTCATTCAGAAAATCATTACAACTAAAATAATCTGCGTCAAAATAAAATCAGAATAAAAATAAATAAAATAGTCAAAGAGAGTACCTGTAAACTGTAGCGTGGATTTATTTCACTTTCCAAACACACTTCATAAAATAAACTGTATAAAATATCTGTATTCGATGATAGAATATATATTTTCTGCACAAGATATCATTCGCGAGGTTAAAAAATACATGTAGGTCTGTATATACAACTATTCTACCTGTCTTTACAGGTAAAAACTAAAAATAACTTACCTGTATTTAGTCCTGTTATGAGAAACCGTAAAAAAAAACAATCGCGGCACAGTCATATAATATTACGCACTTGCAAGCGGGGCAACTGCTTAATTACTCTAGCGGAGAAATCGTTGCTTCTCAGGGTTATCTCCCTTCGTCATCTAACACAATAGGGAGATAGTTAAATCATATTGACTAAAGGATATATTGATGGTAGAATGAATGACGAGCGAGCAAGAAAGATTATTAACTACACTGATGATCAGCGATATATTATTCTGATAAAATTTATTATACAAACAAACGACGACGTTTGGATTATCCGTGACAAACGTGGCCCTGTCCGCGTGACCGTTGGAAGTAGCATCGTCACGTTGAATAAAAATTCCAAACCAGGAACATTGACTGGTATTGACAAACCATATTATGAACAAGAGGATCCTGTGACTGCAGTTGTTTATGCGCTAAATTGTGTAGCTGAGCGAGTTACAGAACATTTCGCAGCAGCGGTACGTGGAAACGGTTTAACGGATCATCGACGTGATAAAATAACCACATGGGCGGAGCGAGGTAAAGATACCGAAGAGTCTATCAACGACGTTGCTGAGTTAGAAAAAAATTAAGATTTCCGATTACGGTGAAGACATTAAAAGGAGAGATTTTATACGCGCCGAAAGACACGAAAAATGGAACTCCGATAACAATCATTGATCATAACGCGCATGCATGGACGTCCGCGGTGATGATATTTCCACGAAACAGAACAGTTAAATTTTATAGCGACTATATATTTGATTTTATCAACGATATCAGTAAGAGTGACCCTGTATCCGTGTGGTTGTTTCGAAGTTCCGATGATGGAAATTACGATCAGTTTGTGCGGCCTAGCGGAGAAATTTATCGTGCAGAATCACTCCACGAAGAAATGAAAAATCTTGCGTTGAAATACACGAACGACAATAACATTATCGAATAATTACTGAATAACTGTTTTACCGTTCCATCGGTTGCTGCACATTTTGCTCAGGAGAAAAATTCATGGAAACCTTCGAGATCGGAATTTCTCGTTGATGCACAGCTAAGCTGCGTCGAATACGGACAAGGTGGATTATGGAATACTAAATACGATTATAATGACGTTATATCAGTTGATATGGTAGCGTGTTATCCTGGAAGTTTTCTTGGATACGGAGAGTGTTCTGAATACTTTTAAAGATTTGGTCATCCAACACACGAGATGACAAGAGTTGCGATAAATGGACCTTTGCCAGATTTTGATCTGACTGGATTCGCCTGCGTGGATTCATTTGAATTTGCACGAGATCTTCATCCGATTGTTTATGTGTGGTTTGGAAGACATTTCTCAGAGAAACACTGGGCTCCTATTGTGTTGTTACGATACATGCTTGATGTAAAAATTTTGATATCGTTACGTGTAAAAGTGGCGCGATAATATCGTATCGTCCGCAGAAACAAGTTTGCTTGCCAGAACCCGATAAATTCGATGTAGAAAGCGATGTCAGAAAAAAATTTCCTAATCTTGACGAGAATGAAGTTGTTAAACTCGTCAATGTTGTATCCGGATACAACAAGGAAAATAATGAAAAAGTTGCAAAAGATCTCGGCAGAAAAATAATCGGTAAGTTTACTCAGGATGGTGTGCGTATGATCATAAACGAACGTACACCAGGTTGATCATGGACGATGCAGAACTCGATTTTATAATTGCTGATACACCGGAGAGAAATATGTTTATAAACCGAAGTGATGTTTATTTATCGAACCGAACTAAATTAGGTACAATTGTGAGTTATATTGATGGTGAGTCGCCGCAGTCTACTCATTTAAGATCTTCGATGCTCGCATACGTTTCGATAAATTTGCTATCGGTGATAAACAAATTTCCGTTGACCGCGCTTAGAGTTGCCACAGATTCATTTTATATAAATAAAAAATATTTGGATTTGCTAGATAAATTACTTGGCACTGGTGAATGGGGATCATGGAGAATAAAACAAGAAAATATATTTAGTTATTCTGAATCTGCTGACGTTGAAATTGCGCAAAAGTATTACAAGAATAACAATCAAATACGAGCATCGACAGCGCCATCTGTGTATGATCCTGTAGCCAGGCACAAAACCGTTTATGTTAATGGGTGTGATGGTTCTGGTAAAACAACACGCGCGATTGAATTATTTAGAAGTTCAGATATGATTGTGCTGACGCCCACACGCAGGCTCGCCAGCGAAATGAACGAAAGAGGAGTAAAATCAAAGACGTATCATAGTTTTTTTCCGATGGTGCGGAGACGCATGGATTCCATCGCAGATGGGTGAGAAATATATTCCCAAGATTATTATCTGGGACGAAATTTGTATGGTATCGCTTCAAGTATTAAAAATGTTTCTTACGTGGCTGTTATTGAAGAATACAGCTGTAATAATGTGTGGCGATCATGGTCAACCACCACCTTTTGTTGGACAATCTCCACACGAATGGTTAAAAACGTTTGTAGATTATTACGAAGAAATAAATGATGATCATAGAGCTATTTCTGATACAAATATTTGGATTATTGATGATCGGATCGAATGGTCAAATCTAGTTTATCTCGCGGTGTTTCGAGTCAGAAGAATATCTCAGCTGCACAGGGTTATTATGGATTGCGTAATAACCGAAGAAATCACTGTTGATGTAAATAACGACTTCGTCGTCATCAAGAAAAAATTATGTGGGTATCGACAATCTGACAACAAAAAAAAAATAAATAACCGCGACACTGATCTACACGTTGAATTTATTATGACACTGAAACAACGACAGACTAATAACTGTACAAGTTGTAACTGTAATATGTTGTGGCAATATTCGAATAATAATCCAAGACAGTTTACCGTGGATAGAATTAATAGTAGTCTTGGTCACACACGCGAAAATGTGATGCTGATCTGTCATGAATGTAATCGACGTAGGGGTGCCAATTTACAGAAGTGAACGCTGTGGTAATTGTGTGTCTTCAGGAATTACTTGTAATTGTTCGCGTACATATCCAAGTTGAGGAGCAGTTGAATCTAGTCTATAGATTGCAGGTGTACCTGTGGATCTAACCACGCTGGAAAGTTTATGTGTTGTAACACTCCAGATAGGATCAGTTGCTCTTTTTCTACCCCCTTTGAGTTCACCGGGTTCATATAAATATCTAACAGTCACATTTCCTAACACTGGCTGTTTTGAAAAGTCACGTCGTTGTACAGGTATATATTTTTTTGTGATCGCGACGGTGGGTTTCATAGAAGTTGCACGAGTAATTTCATTGTTTAACGCAGCTATCACACTTGGTAATCTTGCAACCCATTCACGAGATCTCGTATCTGCCTGAACTATTTCCTTCGCATACTGGTATCCAAATAATCTCTCAGCAAGTGTTCGATTGAATCGTTCAACAATTGCCTGATCACGATGTATTGCGGTATGTCCTCGTCTGATTTTGACATTATGTTGCTTCATCAACAATGATACTGCACCAAGAAATTCTTTGCCAGGATCAACCTGTAATAGTTGTGGCCACTGCAAGGGTCCTTGTTGATAAATTCGTCAAACGCAGATGCAACTTCAGTTGCTGTTTTAGTTGATAGTGGTTCTGCTTCTTTATACCTACTTGCAACGTCAACGACAGTTAACGCGTATTTGTATGTGCGTGATCGACATCTACGTGTTTTAATAGCATCATGAGGTAAAAACAAAATATCTGCTTCATGAACTTCATTGGGAGTACTGACATCAAAATGTACGTGCTAATTTTTTTTAGGTGGACTTAGATAGATTTGCCATATTGCCTGTCGTGCTAACCAGTTTGGAGCAACAGAACGTGAGACTTTTGCTACTTCAGCAAGTTTACTAATCGCTGCTCTGCCTCTCCAATATCCTTTTGGAGTATAATAAACAGATTCCATTATTTTAATAATCAATTGATTAATTACCAGCACCTAGGACTAGTTTACCTTTCATCGCAGATTTTACCAGAAAGCTAGCAAGTTTATCTCTGAGAGATTTACTTTTTATAGAATTCAGCGCGTGAATCAACTTCACATCTGTGAGGTGCCGTTGTTGTAAATCTTTGTTTTTATACGCAACATCATGAATATGACACGCTTGATCAATTGCGTTTATTGGATACTCTCCAGGTCTTGGTTGATCTCGTTCGTCAAGTCGGATATCAAGTCGGGTTCGAGGACCACACTAATTAAATATGTTTTTCTCCTGGGTATTTAGCCCATGGAGTCCTGGTAATTTTCCCAGTGAAGCAGGGATATCACCACCTGTCTTCGTCCGAGAAGAAATAAATTTGTATTTGCTTGTACCACATTTCACACACTTGCCTGTAAGTGCAAGTTTTTTATTTTTTTGTTGTTATTGTTGTTAATCCACTGGTGGGGGTGGATGCTCTGCTTCGAATACAATATAAATTCATATTGTTTATTATATTTATACAACATGGATGTCATTGATTTCTCAGCGACACGGAAGCAAGTGCCAATCAAGCATCATGCAGTGTTACCAAATTCTATCAGAGCAATTATCATAGGTCCATCTGGGTCTGGTTAGACGCAATTATTGCTTAATCTGATAATGAGATGGCTCAAGTGGGATAATTTGTATTTAGTGGCACCATCCGTAGAGATCAGCGATGATACGATGTGCTTAAAGATTTTAATGAAGAAGCGAAGTCGTTGGATGAAGATAAAGATGAAGATGATAATGATATTATTGACTTTATCACCGATATTGATGAAGCTCCATCTGTGGATGATCTCGATGGACGTATTAATAATCTCGTAGTATATGATGATGTGATGCTGGATAAACAATCAAATCCACCTCGGATATTTTCCCGAGGCAGACACAAAAATACAGACGTAATTTATGTTACTCAGCGATATTCACAAATACCTAAAGTGATCAGAGATAACTGCAATCTTCTGGTTGTGTTTAATGGAGTCGATACACATACTCTGCGAAACATTCATCAGACTTGGTGTTCAAGGGATATGGATATGATTAAATTCAAAAATTTCTTCGCAAAAGCGCAAGCTACCCCACACAGATTTATCACGATCCTCGTTCGCGATATCGTATAGGTCCCGATAAATTTTTGACTGAAAAACACAGCAGCAGAGAGGCTGACGACAACGAGTGAGTGTGCGTTTCGCAAACGAACACGCCTAAAATCTGAAAAATATACGTCAGCGCCTAGTAACAAAAAAGCTAATTGGATCTGTTTCCCGTTGCATGGGAATATGCTCGGTTAGAGGCTTCGGTTTAAGATTATTGACCTTATTTTTCAGTCTTCGTAGGAACCCTTAATTTTGCAAACGGAGCACTCTAAAAAAGTTGTAGGGTTCAGCCCCTCTGTTGCTCTGGCAGTGAAATTAACAAGTATATGCAAGGATGGTAAAGGCACAAGTGCACGCAGCTCTTCAACAACAAGATGACCACATACTGGTCCATCTAGCCGTGTTTGTGCTACTACCCTTGAATGAATGATTATGAACTTCTACAAAGTCATACGAGTCAAAATATAAACGATGTTGAGGTGTCACCATGTATGCAAGCCAATGTGTGTCAGGTCCTGTTGTCAAATCCAGGTTAAAAATACCAGTTTCATGTGTGCGAGGCACCATCGATGCAAGTTAATTTCGAATAAAGTCACTACGAATATGCTTGACTGTATTTGCTATCGCGAATAAATCATGATTGGTCATTGGACCCTGGGACTTCAGCGTGTTTTACTGGGTAATCGAAGATATATTCGTAATGTTATTCGATGACTTGTTCATGGAAGGCCGTTTCCTTTTATATAGACCTAATAGCCAGGATTACAGGCACATTCATGAAAATACATGTCAACAACGGATTGTTTGAACAACTTCAAGTGATCCATTGAAAAATAATAGATCCGATAGAAGGTAGGAAATTCTTGTTGCGAAATCTGCAGACCCGTGTCAACGTGTTGGAGCCAGTCCATACACAGCCACATAATTTGATATGCATTTGCAACATGAGGAGTGGTTTCTGCATAATTAAACTAAATTTCGTCAGTGGGTTCAGTCACTTCTAAATTTTTAAATATGATCTAGCTATGGTCTGACTTTCATCGCGAACCACAAACGCATATTGTGGTGAAATAAGGCCATATTGGGTACTTATTTCTCAGGTAAATTATCCGACAGTAAGGGTTGGTGGGTGTGCATTTGTGGTGGTGGTGGGGGGGGGGGGGGTTGAACGACAGCGTTGTTGCGATTCCAAATTGCATAAACGATAATAAACGTAATTCTGTAATCATTGAAGGGGTTAACGCAGGCACCCACAAAGTCAACATTGATAATATAACTTTACCATCAACACATCCCATACGCAAATTGCTAACTTGCAATTCTTCTTTCAAAACAAAGTGACTGTTTTTTTTAGTTCCAAACTTACCTTACTAAAGTATCTACAAAACCAAAGAGGGGAATCGCACGTGAAAACTTCAATGAACTACCAACGAGTTGTGATCAACGCTGTGCAAATCCAAATTTAAAAGTTAGGTTGGGGCCAAGAACAACGGCAAAACGATTTGGCTAAAAAAAATGAGTACAATTAGATGGAGCTGTTGTGTCTATAATCTGCATCATTCGTTGCATCTTTAACAAACATCATTGCTGGGCCATCTGTTCTTGTGTAATCATCACAATTGCTGTGGCTACGTCAACGCTGTCAAGAACCGACTCGATTTCTTTTCGATCGAAGGAACAAAGTGCATTACTGAACAACGCCATGATTCCGTTGTTGACAAATCCAGCTAGGGCAGCAGTGGGGTAATCAGCACCATCATTCTGTCTTCGCTAAATTTCCAAGAATGCCTCACATGGAATGAAAAACCTAGACTTGTCCTGCACTTGTAACTCTTTTCTAATGATTGGGTTCTCTGGCCTGGTACGAGAAACTCTGCATATCTCTATTGTTTGATCCAACACAGGCGCGCCCATGTCAAATGCTGGAACAGTTATATCTTTAACCCGAGCCATTGCCTATACATTACTAATCTGATACCTTTGTGAATATACTACAGAAAACAGTATAAACCAGTTATTAATTCTTTTCTACTGTCGCTAGAGAACTGCATAATACTATAAATATAATGCAGCTTGTAAATTTCCTAATAGGAAAATATGTTTTATAACATAAACATATCTTGCGGGACAAATATATATTGTCAGATTCGTTAATTGCAAATTTATTTAATGGGAAGTGGATTGAGGATGTGAATGAAGTGCCATATTACTGGTCTGCGTCACTGAGTGACTTTAGCTGTGAATGAAGTGTCATGTTACTGGTCTGCGTCTCTGTGTGACTTTCGCTGCTTGCTTGGGCTACTTGACTTTTGTGGATTACTAATGCTAATAATCTACGGATTGCACGAAGTGCGCGGCTTGTGGGCAAAGCTCGGGGGGGGGGGGGAGTAGAGGCTGTGGATCTGAAAGGTAATAATAGGAACGAAAAACAAAAAAAGCAAAAAAACAAATGAGGCAATATGACTACTTACAAGGAGGTTGCGTCCAATTAGAAGTTCTTTGTCAGCATAGAATATAAGACTAATCAGATACTTTTATTGTAATATTTATGCGTATACGGGATTCGCCTACTTTCAAATCGTTTTGATATAAGGTATTCACAGACTATTCACATATGGGTAAAACTATTACAATATTTTAAGTCTATTTTATATTAGTGTTGTTTTAGTTAAAGAGATGAGTTTTGTAGGTCAAAGAAACGTGATTTCATTAAAACATCCATATTTTATTTTATACTTATTTTATGTTAGCTGTGATATTATGTTGTCATGTTTAGGGGAAAGAGCAAATTTCAGAAGGGAAGCTCAATTTCAGGATAATGTGACTGGGTGGGACATCATGCTACATGTCTGTGGCATGATGCCCCAGTGTTAGACATTACTATAAACTGCCAGACTGCAGACATCGTAGCGATATTACTGAAATTTTTTTAAAGCTACGTTAAATACACACACACACACACAAACACCCACACACACACGCGCGCAGCATGTTCACTTACTAATAATTTGCAGGATTCATGCGATAAGATAATTTTAAAAAGCCTGCATTTTGTTGCTTTTTGTTTATTTCTAGACATTTTTCATGGTGCCTACTTAATAAATAAATAGACGTATACCAGAGAGTCTTCAGTCTTGATACATTTTAAGATCAGTTCATCTTGAGAGAGAGAGAGAGAGAGAGAGAGAGAAGAAGAAGAAGAAGAAGAAGAAGAAGAAGAAGAAAATGAAATGGGCCTAAATATGGAAATACAGATTTGAATAACATACATAATGGCTTGGATATATTTCCAAAATGGAAAATAAAGTAGTTCCAAAAGTGATATCGCCATTCTGTTGATATAATTTTTATCCCACTGATATATTTCAGTATCTCATAATTAAATATACAATGAAATCATTATGGAATAAAAATAAATTCAGTCTTATCCTTTTTATTTACATCGATAACGATCAATGCCAGTACTGGGCTCGAATCTTACACGCGAGTACTGGGCTCGAATCTTACACGCTGGGCCGCTGGCGCTTTTCTTGTATTCTTAAGTTTTTTAATTAGCTCATAAATACACTTGTTGCACCTATCAAGATACGTTAAAAGTTTATTACATTTAGAATAGAGAGTCCAGATAATTATTCACTTGTACGGTGTCAACAATGAATCCGATTTTATAGTGTGATGATGTATAACACGTTATTAACATTGAAGGTAATCGTTCTGCCTCTTTGTGTGAAAACGAATCAGATCAGGGTAGATTTCGACACACATCATTACAGGCACTATGACGTAAACATGAATATCGGTGCCATTTTTTTTAAAAAAGAACGTGTGTTTGTTACTACATATATGGATATATCAAATTATACAGGCAGACTTCTGATATAATAATGAGAAATTTTATTTTTTTAGTCAAGTGAAAAATGTATACATCCTACTCCGACAATCTAAATGGAATAAATTACATTCTTCTGTCTTAAATAAATAATTATATTTAGATTGCTAAAATCGCTGTTTTAAAACGATTATAGAAAAGCCATGAACCAATTTTTAAAATTCTTAGCCATAATACCAAACCCACGTGTGCCGACATGGACACACCTCTCATAGTTGCTACTTCAAATAACTTGAATTTATTATTCTTCAATCTGTCGCCTGATCTCCACAGGAGAATTCTCACTGCGTTTATAATTTATAATTGACTCTTGAGATGTGGAATATTGACCAACAATTTTACTGTCAACATTCCATGCTTTGTTCAGGACGTGACGGTATGGAGTCGTAAATACCTGTGTACACCGGAAGTGGATGCTATCCAGATGTAGCTATATATAAGACGATATTCGAACACCTCGATGTCACAGTCAAGACACGGAAAGTTAAATGTTTAAAAAAGACAGAATTGATTAGAGTTCTGGTACTCATTTTGCCTTCATTGATTTATTTCATCTAGGATTATAATCATCTCTGTAAGACACCATCTATCAGAGATAAGTGCTGGAATCTATCAGATATAAGTAGGTGTTTTAAGCAATCAATAACAACTTTGAAGACACACGAAACTTGCTGAACCATCCCGTTTAGGATCGTATTATATTATTGTATATCTTGATACCTGATCTGGATTCGGAAGAGTGACAAACATTTAAATCATCTCTGATTTCTGGGAATTATATTTTTCTAAACCGTCCACTCAGAATGAATAACAGTTACTTTGCATCGGTGATGGTTATTTGTCTATGCATGAGGACACTGCTTTGTTATAGCTTAGGAGGCCTAGAGGATATAGGTGAGTAATCTATCTGTCCGTCTGTCTATCTGTCCGTCTGTCTATCTCCCTCTATCTGTCTATGTTGTATATTTGCATAGTCGGTTTTCATTATGTATTCTTGATGTATATTACTTTGCTGACAAATACGCATGGTCTTTAATAACCGGTAACACTGACTACTGGATTATTCGCTTTATATAAGGTATACTTGCTTTGCTTTGTTTTGCTTGTTTGTTTGTTTTTCAAATTGGTCATATGTTCAAAGTATCAAATAAACGGCAATAATTACCTTGGAATCAGCAAAAATTAGCGTCCCAATGATATCCGAATACTGTTGCAAAGTACAGGAAGTTTCAACCCTTTTAGACCACCTTCAGAAGCACGGTCTTTAGCGGAAATAAGTTCTTAAATTTAATATTTGCAGAGGTGGCGTACAGGATACAGCAATACGTGACTCAAAGCGACAAGTTTCTAAAATTTCTAAAATGACTAAAAGGTTTTAAAAGTATTTTAATTTTGATCATAAGTTATATCTGCTAATATTGTCAGGAGAATTCGAATAGATGTACGGTGTGTGTGTTTGGTTGGAATAGATGTACGGTGTATGTGTTTGGTTTGAATAGATGTACGGTGTTATTTGTTTGATTGGAATAGACGTACGGTGTGTGTGTTTGGTTTAGATGTACGGTGTATGTGTTTGGTTAAACCAAAGAATGATAATACTCCTCAAGATATGTACGACATTGAAAACATCGCGCAGGCTGCCTGCCGCCTCAAGCAAGTGCGTCATTAGCAAACCAGTATAAATTCCTTTGGGAGTATTTCTTCGCAAATTTCTTCGCCCCATATGCTGCAGTCTCACTCTCCATAACTGGAATACCCTATTAATAGCAATTTACATGTGCATCTCTACCAATGTAGTCTGATGGGATATTGAATGAGAGAAAGATTAAAAAAGGCAACCTCATTGTCCGAAGCCACGAAACAGTCTGAGAGTGTATATAAAGCTTAGATTCCTTACAAGTACGATTTAGAAGCCCCCTACTCAGTATATTTCGATAGCAGTTAATTTAGTGTACATATGTACATAGTATATATCGATAGCAGTGAATTTGGTGTACATATGTACACAGTATATTTCGATAGCAGTTAATTTAGTGTACATATGTACACAGTATATATCGATAGCAGTGAATTTGGTGTACATATGTACACAGTATATATCGATAGCAGTGAATTTGGTGTACATATGTACACAGTATATTTCGATAGCAGTGAATTTAGTGTACATATGTACACAGTATGTTTCGATAGCAAATGAATTTAATGTACATATGTACAGGAACTAGAAACACGGTACACAATATCGTTCGATATTAGTGAATTTAGTGTGAACATAAGTACTAGAATTAGACACCAGGTAAACAGTATCGTTTGTTACCAGTGAAGTTAGTGTACATATGTACAAGAATTAGAAACCCCGTACTCCTGATATTTCGATATCAGTGAAATTAGTGTCCATATACATATATATACAATAATTATTAGACCCTTACTCGTTATCTTTAGATATCAGTGAAATTAATGTACGTAAGTAGAAGAATTAGAAACCCCATACTCTTGATTTCTTGTAAGTAAAGTTATTAAAACTTCAAGTGTTGAATATTAAGACTGAGTTTGAATAATTTAATCAAAAACCGTTTCGAGACCAGGCTTGAAACTTGTTTTGGGAAGAATCTCAAATTGAATCTCAAAAACCACAATGTTAGATATTATTTATGGGGTGTGCCCACGTCACCAAAATTTAGCAGACCATCAATGGGGCCCAAGTTAAAAAATGTCGGAAAGTCATGTAATTGTTAGATGTTAGTTTTATTCTACTTGAAGTTATAAACTGTTGAAACGTTGCGGCTTTGAACTTGAGCTTGAGAGTACTTCTCACCAAATTTTAAGAATATAGAAACCAGGCCTTAGACACACAGTTTATAGAAACCAGGCCTTAGACACACATAGTTTATAGAAACCAGGCCTTAGACACACACAGTTTATAGAAACCAGGCCTCAGACACACAAAGTTTATAGAAACCAGGCCTTAGACACACAAAGTTTACAGAAACCAGGCCTTAGACACACAAAGTTTATAGAAACCAGGCCTCAGACACACAAAGTTTATAGAAACCAGGCCTTAGACACACAGTTTATATAAACCAGGCCTCAGACACAGTTTATAGAAACCAGGCCTTAGACACACAAAGTTTATAGAAACCAGGCCTTAGACACAAATGTGTACAGAAATAAGGCATTAGACACAAAACATGTACAGAAACCAGGTCTTTATACGCAAAAGGTGTACAGAAACCAGACCTTAGACACAAAAAGTGTAGAGACTAGAAAATTTTGGTTTTCATTCACAATAAAGATAGAACTGTCAAAATGTTTAGAGAAAGAAGAACATATAACTTTGCATCGCATATCTGTGTTACTTCACAAATGTTAAAAAATTCCAAATAAACTTCGAATTTTAACTTGAGTATGAATTATAATTTTCTACCATGACAGTTTCGTGGCTAATATCTCTTGGAGCGAAGATAAAACGTCTTGTAATGTTAGTATGAATCCTGATTTTGTTGCTAAGACAGTTTCGTTATGATAGAGCCTAAAAATCCCTTTGTAGGATTCCTGTGTTTCCTGAATATAAATAAGTTAATACGCACGGAATGATCCACTGTAGTATATTACGCCGAGACAGATCTTCGTTATTTAATAGAATGCACGCAAGCGCAATCTAAGCCCAAAGTTTAAATAATTAAAAAACCGATTAATAAACAAGTAAATAACCAATCAAATTTTCATGACTAATTACAGTAACAGACTCAAACACGTTATATAGTTCCGCATAATTCCCTTCTAGCTGCAATCAATAAGAAAAATTGCACAGCAGATCCAGCTGTAGCTGAATTTTCGCAGTACGTGTCTGGAAAACGTATAATCTTGGCATATAACAATACATGAAAACATCAGTTGGAATGCGCATGTCATTTTTGTTAATAATCGCCAAAAGCCTTAATAGTGTTCCCAGAACAAAGGCCACTGACACTTCAAGTTGAGTTCTGAAAGATTCAAGCTGAAAGGCATGTTGTTGTTTTTACCTCATTGTTTAAGGAACGTTTTGAAAATAAGATATAAAACTATAAAGGCGTGAACCAATAGATCTTGCATAGTAATTTTCAATTCATTTACTTTTTTGCACATTGAACACAGAATCCAACTCCAATTACAACTCAAAACGAGGCTGACCCTGGGTAAATGATATCTTCAGGCAGTAGATTACCAGCATCGTCTTGGGAGCACCTTTGACTTTACCGTACAATTCTGAGTCCTGTTTCGGTTATGGAATAATTCGAATAGACCAATCTTTGTTCTAAATGTTCCTGTTATAGTTGTCGTCACTTATAACTGATTATGCCATATTGAATATATTCTGGTCTTACCAAAATTATCAAAAGAACGACGCGTGATTGCTCATTATCTTAAGACGGACTTAGCAGAACCCCCCCCAAAAAAAAAATCCCTGGCCATCGGAAGCTATGTACTCGTCTCAGTCAGCCATAGCAAGCTTTCCATTATTCAGAATAATAGATTATCATATATGAGATGTCTTGAATTGTATGATCCCGGTGCTGCCACAAATGTCACGGAAAAATGTATACGGTTAGAGGGGACTCTTATCCCGGATCTTTCCAATGCTTTCAAAAACCATACCAAAAGAACCCACTGCAAAATAACTTACTTCAGACAAGGACTTGCTCCACCATTTATTCTTCCAAGGAAAATAAAACCAAATGGGTTTTTCAGAGGAATATCCTTTGTTTTACAACGAGCTTTCTGAACTTTCCGTTACAGCTTGAGCTAATCGATAACCATAATGATTTCATTTTTGGCTTGGGGAAAGGAGCTTCAGTATTCACCTGCATGATTAATTTCATGTTACTCAGCAAAACCGCTTTGTTTTTGGTCAAGTTACATGCCTATTAGGCCAAAGTTGATCTCGATTCGCCTTTCCAGAGTTTTAATAAAACGCTATGTACCGATTTAAATAGTAGTGTTTACGCTCATTAAATATATGACCTTTAAATTACATTCAACGAGAAAAAATATGGATTCATTACTGGGTTGATAATTTAGCAGATAAACGTTCAGAATGAACCCACTTTTGAAAATGATATTTATTCTTTGTCATTGCGACTTAAGTGGTCCCTAGCTTTTCCTTTCCCTCTTTCAGTCTTTCTTTCAGGACCAGTCTGATAAAACAAAATATATACCATACAAAACAGAATCAAAACGCAACAATTGCACTGTTACATACAGAACATGCATCTCCTAATAATCATGATGTTTTGTTAGTACAAAAATAAAAATTTATCCACGGCGAATAAAATCTTTTTAATTTCCGGATTTTTTCTATATAAATAGGGCGATTACCATATAGCGATTCTATTCGAAATGTAATTCACACAGTTATTATTAGTTATATAGTTAAAAAAGTTAATAAAAATCCTAACAGACTTGAAAAATATTAACAGACTTGAAGATTTTCCGACAGACCAACTGGTGAGAGCAAGAGTATGTTCAAGTCCATTTATTCGCATTGAAGCTTAGAAGCCAAAGCGTGCTAATAAAATGGCTACAAATATTTTAACAAGATGTTGCTTTGAGCCAAACGTATTTCCGCCATGTGTTGACATTTGATTTTATCGCATACAATATTGTCAATTCTTTAATAAATTGAGCAATATATACTTTTTTCCGAAGTACAAATATTTCTTTCAAATGTATCATAGAGCAGTCAAACTACGTTTACGACGTCTTGTGATCTCTCCACCTTCATCTTGCGATGCCGTAAAAATAACACACGCGTTCTCGATATCTCCAGGTAATTCTTTGGTGCATGTGCCTGCAGGTAAAATTTAAAAGCAATTTATCGAAACACTTACATATATAATTCTTAAAGATAAATGACGAGTAAATTCCTTTACCATTTTTCCGATACTTGTCGTTGTGATTGCAGAGATTAAGGCCCTCTAGTGACATTCCGGGCACGTTCACAAATATAAGCAACCACGTTTTAAAAGAGGAAAAATTTAGTTTAATAAATCAACAAAAAACTGACCCCCAATTACTAGCAATTTTGCTCATCTTGCTCTTGTTTATCGTGATTCTAGTTTTGATAATCTGTGTTTGTTACGTATCAGAGAGAGGTGGGTGGAGGCGAGTAGATGGTGGGGAGTACATTGAAAGTTGACGTTGATATGCAATTTATTTAGAATTCACAAAGGTTTGCAACTTGTGTATCTTTTTAGCAAAGGCAAAATAGTTTCACAGCTTTATTATCTGATTTCTTATTTTCACGAAGACGTAATTGCTGGATTTTCTAAATGAGAGAATAACGAAAGCCTCATATTTTCCGTACTCGATCTATTGTCTGTGCAAAAGGTAAATTGGTTCGAGTTTGCAATCCACGAATTAATTTAAAATCTCATTGAAGGCATTCATGAAAATGTCATAGAATGCTTTCTGTTGGAGGATATATCTCAATCAAACATAGTATAAGCTGTTGTGAATTTGGCGAAAACATGCAATTAAACATTGGAATATCTTTCCATCATGGACAAAGCAATAACTTTTGATATTTCTTGAAATTAATGAAGAAATTGAATGGAATTATATCACAATTAAAGTGGAAATAACATCGCACGTATCGCTGAGAAGTCACCTATTGACACATAATGGAGGTTATTAACAAGAATCGATCTAAGTTTAGATGGCCGGTGATATTTACTACGATTGTTCCTACCGTCATATCAGAGATAATGCTTTCCCGATTTAAAGGAAGATATCTAAAGCAATCAAATAGAAGACGCGATCCTACTGTATTCGTTTTATCCTAATTGTTTGATACAATATGCTTTATATCCTAATTGTTTGATACAATATATATCTATACGCGATCCCAAAATGATTCACTTCATTTACTTTGAAAGAAACCCGATGCAAATAAATATAATTTTTGGTTTTCGATCCAAACGCAGTGGTTATTACAATGATATTGTAACTGGAATGAAATAGGTATGATGTGAAATGATGAAATCTTTGAAAATTTATATTTATGTACTGTCGAAGCATCATGAACAGATTGGGGAGCGAGAAAAGGAAATTGAAGATCGTCACAGGAGACTGGCGTGAGAAGTGAAATAGATGATCAGAATAATTTTCAAAAGGCTGAGAAAGTTGCATTCTCTTGAATATGTGCATTATGATGGGTGAGTTTTAATATTGCTCAGAAATAATTAGAAAATTAATGTTTATAAAACCTTATACGAAAGCTTCCAAAAAAGGCTTCTATTCATAAGGAGTGACTTTCATAGGCGGTGACCAAACCTGATATGGTGTACTGTCAAAATACTAGTAATTTAAGATTTGGTACCTGAATGTTGATGCTCAAGTTATGGAGTTGAAAATTGGAACATTTTTTCCCCTAGAGGAATTTTAAATTTGGATTTGTAGGTAATACACAAAGATGTGCGTGCTCGGTTAAGTTTGAAGTTTGATTTTTTAAGTTATGCTCACAAAAATAAGAATTTTAAAAAAAAAAAAATTGAATTTTGATGTCCTCATATGTGTACGGCTGATCTAACAACCATCATCTATATGCCATCTAAAAGAACCATTTGCATTTTAACAAAAATTCTGGAGTTTGTTTAGGTTAAAAGAAACCAAAAAGGAAAGAGTGTTGTCGGGGTTTGAAGTATGGCCCAACGTGTAAGTAGCAGTTGAATTTCAATCTCGCATGTCAAAACCTCCAATTTCACACGTTGAATCAAATTTGCTGGTGTTGAACGTTCTATTTCATATGCTGAGTTTTAAAATTTTACCTGTTGAATTACATAGCGTGGTTGAAGGTTCCATTTGCTACAATTTAAGTTCCCTCCTTTAAGCAGAAAATAGAACCAATTTGTTTTTATTCCATTAAAATTTAAGGGTTTCATGGCTGTGTATTGATTGCAGCATAATGTTTCAAAACTGAATCGAGGTAAATTTCTGTCATGCGTGTGGCAAACATTTTTCCTTTGTTGCACACTTCTAGCAATAAAATCTTGTGAGCCTCAAAAGTACCCCACCCCCACCCCCGGCTAGGATATAATAAGGGCATTGTAAGTATCCTCCCAAAAGGGCACTTTAAACATGTATCACACGATTTAAAAAAAAAAAAATTTATTTTATTGCGAATTTCATATAATTTTGAGGGATTTTCTACATTTTATGCGTTTTAAGCATTGTAAGCGTTTCCATGGCATAATTTTAACCATCTAACTGTAAAGAATACTTACTATAGGAAACGTTCTGGTTGTTTCGCGCTCCTATGTTTTTATGGGATGGGGTCGATGACTCGACCACCCCATCGACCTCTGAATTGTTGCTATTTTTTGTTTATTATTATTATTATTATTATTATTATTATTATTGCTGTTGTTGTTCATACATTGCATGGATAATTCACATTTGCGTCTGTGAGAAATGAAAGGAGCATCTGGCACTGAACAAAAGGAAAATTGTTGGAAAAACGCCTGACACAATGTAAAAAAAAAACAAAAAAAAAAAACAACAAAAAACAAAGACAAACGGGAGAAGAAAGCCTACATCGCCTACACATTGAAACTACAATCAACACAATGATGTAAAATGTGTGACCTTAACCCTAATCCCAAAAGGTGAAACGAACACGATGTCGCATTGTCTTGACCTCATGACAATTCATCCAGTGTAAGAACAAAATCAATCAAGGTGTTTAGCAATAAAAATGAATGAATTAAAAAAAAAAAAAAATCAAAACTTGAATTAAAACATTAATGCAAATTTTCTATATGACTGATCCAAAGATAAAATGGGCGAGAGCGCAAGTCGCAGGACGACCTTGGCTTCATGCAGATTCACCCCAAGTATGGAGAAAACTCATCCAGTGGTTTCGGAAATATAAGCAAATACAACACAAAACAACAACTTTAACGCAAATTTTCTATGATTGTGAATATGATCCTAAAGCCAAAGAGCAAGTGTGCATGTCAGGAACGGAATTATTGGCTTAGTTATGACTCATTCCAAGTATGAATAAATTCGTCAAGGAGTTTTGAAAATATAAGCCAATCAAAACATTTTAACCAAACCTTTATAGGAAACTTTATATGACTGGGATCTTGTCTCCAAGTATGATGCTAGTGAGCATATTGTATCATGAACTGGTTTGGTTTGGTGTTTCACGGCAAGTAGCTTATTCGAAAATTGGAATAAAGTACTTTGCGCAAGGATACACCCCAGGCCGAGCTGTTGGTAGCATTTTAGCACGCCTCCTTTCGGCTATAATGATTTATTTTAGGGTCATAATTATTTATGCCAAGTGTTGTGCTAGTGCGCATGTTATACATTGGATTGTTTTAGGGTTATAATTGGTTATTCAAAGTATGATGAGACTTTTGAGACGTTAGGAAACTTACGCAGCTTAAAAAAAAACTGCAACAAAACATTATCTTTTGACAATGCAGATGCCGCCTTCGGAAACGCGACTTATATGTATCGTTTACCACTGATAATAAAAAATAAAAATCGAGTAAAGTCAGAGATGTAAAGTAAGACTACAGTGACCTTCTTTTAGTTGATATTTGTGGTTGTCACCTAAATGCATCTACATGCAAAATTGTGTTGCTCCTGTGACTAACAATGCGAGAGGAACTAACCACCCACCCTAACATAAAACTTCCCACAAAAAACTTAAATCAGCCTCTCATTATAAGGTTTTCAGGTACGGTACGAAAATTTAAAATAACAATTATAAACATGCAGTCATTGGAGACCTTGTTCAGGCAGTTTTTTGGTGGTGCCAGTGATTTCGTCCCATCCTGGGTAATACTACCATGTCAGCGTTAAAAATCAACATCACACAGAGCAAAAATAATGAAATACTTAATACAGGAATATAAATTTTTAAAAATGTGTTTCATACTTGTGGGAATTTCTAGACATGAATGGAACTTTCAACCACCACCGTGTAATTAAAAAATTACAATCAAACAGCTCGACATACAAACTGAAATTTTCAACCACCGTTGTGTAATTAAAAAATTAAAATCAAACAGCTCGACATGCATTCTGAAATTTTCACATACATACAACGTTGAAATTTCAACCACCGCTGTGTAATTAAAAAATTAAAATCAAACAGCTCGACATACAAACTGAAATTTTCAACCACCGCTGTGTAATTAAAAAAATAAAATCAAACAGCTCGACATGCAATCTGAAATTTTCAACCACCGCTGAATAATTTAACCAATATAGGTTAAAAACGCGACGTATGAAATGGAACTTTGGACGCAAACACTTTGACTCAACATGTGAAACTTGAATTCTCAACAAACAACTTTGAAATTTCAACCACCGCCATACAATTCAGAGATAAAGTCTAAAAATTCGACTCAGAAAATGGAACTCTCAACCACTGCAATGTAATTCAACAGACGAAGTTGCAAGACAAGAAATATGAACTGGAACTTCCAATACCAAATATTTTACTCGATATGCGAAATTGGAATTCTCGACATATTGAAATTTCAACTGTAACTTTCTCATTGTACTAGCTTTTGTCCGATATAGAGCCCCATATTAAAGCAAATAGTGGATCCATCCCTTCTTCATGATTTAAGAGATACTTTCAAGTCGATTGTACATGTTCTCGTAGCTTACATTTCGATGTCAACCCTGGTCTGATTGTTCATAGTCGTTGGCATTGTACGGCACCTTTCAATAGCCCTGTTAGGTTTCTTTTTATCCGCGCTTAGCCATTTTTTGTCCTAACAAACTAGATGTGGCAAACAAGAAGTTCACCTTGCCCATTGCTACTACATATTGTTACAAAAGTCCCATTTTTTGTTTTTGCTAGTTAATTGTTTGTTTTTTGTTTGGTTTGTTGTTTTTTTTTTTGGGGGGGGGGGCTTATTGTTCTTTTTTTGTGCTTAGGGATATCTTCAAAATACATGTATTTGGGTATGGGTGTGCCAGTGTCACATACCTAAAACTTCGCAAGTCGTATACATCAACCATTTCCCCGTTTATGTAGTGTCTATTAAAAATATTAACATCTGACACTTAGGAAATGTATCTGGTGCTCTCTCTCTCTCTCTCTCTCTCTCTCTGTATGTCTTTCTCTGTCTCTCTTAAGCAACCGCTGACGTTAAGGTTAAATTTAGAGTGGATGTACCTGAAATGAAGAGATGGGGAAATAACAGACACCTACTGGATATAGGATGTGCTGTTTCAGGAAGGTGACTATTAATTGAGATCACAGCACGTGTCGTTTTGAAGGGTAACTAACTATACGTATTACACAGTAATGCAACATAATATGCTGATATATTTCTTAAGTTGTTACCAACAGAGACATGAGTTTATATTTTAAAAAAGACGAAAAAGGTTTGGTTTAATTAGAATCAGACGGTGATTTCCTTGTAAGTAATTAATGACCTATTCACGTACGGATAGTTCCCAATGGTTCAGGAAATGGCGGCTTTCGTATTTCCCTGTAATATTTCCGGTACGAGATGGATGAATAACGTGCATTTGTGTTTTAGCATAATGTGATATATGCCGTAAGTTTATAAGACCAACTCTTGTGTCCAGATTATGTTCGAGCAACGGAGAAGAGAAAATCCAAGATTCTACAAAAGATACAAAGATACAGCATGGTTTGTGAACGAAATGTCACCACTCTTTGTTCATGAATAATGTTTTCCTTTAAGTGTTTTACGTGTATGCTATGCACAGTTTAGACCACACTTTCACGATCGTCAGCAGCGGAGAGAGAGAGAGGAGGGTGGGGTTGGGGTGGGATGGGACTCTACTCTGTAACAAAATATTCTCGCAGTTAGTGCTTGAATAAAGTTTAAGATATGTTTAAACAAATTCTGTTTACAATATTTTGCAGACATGTCAGACCTGGAAGGCATAAGAAAAGCTATATTTCTTCTCGACCTTCTAAAGAGAATTTCACCTTCAGAACAGACAGATCCACGATCAGAAATAAGAACAAGTCACGTCTCTAAAGGTAAGTTAAGGAACTGATAAATTTTGTCTTTTCTAGCATTGTATTGTTGAGAGCTTTCTTCGATGTTTGGTACATTTGAAATCTCTCGATCGATCGATCGACAGTCACACAAATGACTAGAGTTTGCGATCATTCAGACAAAATAATAATTGGCATAGTAATATATTTTCACATTGCAAATACCACAAGCCATTGTCGGATAGTGAATCATTTGACGTGTTGGAAGAAAAGACTGGCGGACCCTATTTCGTATTGGTCATTCGACAAATTGTTCTGTACTGTAAGCTACAAAAATGTCAGTCATCTTAACAGTGCAGCTAGAGTTATACTCACTTTAAAATATTTCGGACTTATGCCCCCACCCACCCATGTCCAGTCGGTCTTTGTAACAAAATAATGGACATGGTATGAACGTTATCACGCTTAGCCTTGAACTTCTTGATGTTCCTGAATTTGTTTTCTGGATGAATTTTATACTACGTATTTCACACATACGAAACAATCCTAAAAGGTAACGTCGATTCTGACTTTGTCCGGTATATGCTGGAGATAATTGAGAAAACCGAGCCATGTTTTTTAGAGAAGGGAAAGAACACTAGATTTACGTACCGAGTCATCTTTTCTTCCCAGAGATGGAAAAACACGACTCATTTTTCTACTGGCAGGACATAAACCACCTGGAGTATTAGAGTATCCATATATATATATATATACATATATATATATATATATATATATATATATATATATATATATATATATATGCGCTCATTCACTATAGCTAGGCAGCCGTGTGATGTCGAGGTAGAGTCTTCTCAGCTAGCTGCGGGCTGGGTCAGGGCACATGACGGTACTCGTGGCTAGTCTTCCTGGACCTGAGCGGTGCCAGTACCGTTGAGAAACCTTCGTTCTCTCCTCTGCGCCAAAACTATACCGCAGCGGCTCGGGTGGGACCATGGCATAGGAAGGGTGCGAGACAAATCCAGAATTGTTTGGATCGATATAAACTAACCGGCCGTTTTGGCCCTATTGAGGATTTAGTGTTCCAGGTTTATATAGACACAAACCTTGGTAATGGTACAAATACAAAACAGTTTCCAGACTTTTCCAGCTAACAATCATTTTGTTATAGCGGAAATCAATTTACATACACAAACAATCACTAAACACAGAAGAATAAAACTGGTACTTTCTCTCGCGTACCAAAGAGAACACGAGTGAAATATTGCTTGAAACATGAAATCAATGCAAATGAAAGAATTGTATCTTCTTCCAGAGATATAATTTTATACAAATTTAAAGGTCGGTGCTAGGAACGAACCAATATGACATTCTGTTTACTGATGTTCCGCCTGTATAGTACATCAATCCAAACTTGGCATTGACAGTTTAGCAAGAAATGCAGGTCACTACAACCATAATTTGTATTTTGTGGGTGGTAACATAAGTAATAAATCTAGAGGCACACATGACATTGCATTGCCATGCATACAACAGTCTGTTGAAAACTGATAAAAGCGATAAAGTGCGTCTGGCGTACTTTAACCAAGAAATTACGACCGCTGTGTATACCTAACTTCGATATGAGAGAGAGAGAGAGAGAGAGAGAGAGAGAGAGAGAGAGAGAGAGATCTACGATTGCGGTAAAGTGCATTACAAAGATTTTTATCACCCTCACGCATTCAGATGATCTGTATCACTCTCACGCATTCAAATGATCTGTATCATTCTCACCTATTCAAATGATCTGTATCACTCTCACCTATTCAAATGATCTCTATCACTCTCACCTATTCGAATGATCTGTATCACTCTCACGCATTCAAATGATCTGTATTCATGTTTAAAACTTCCTTCAATTTCCAGAATTTTGTGGTAATACAATAGGGATATAATATGTACCAGGTCCTACTTGATAATTATTGTTCTCCAGTTGCCTTTGTCACTGTCATGGTCTTTTTTGACAGCAAAATTTTAATTTTGTTATCATAGATAAATTAATACCTCAGACATCCTTATTTTCTATCTGAAATGTCAAACTCCTTACTTATCTGCTTCTCGTACTTCACGCTATATAACCATCTTAAAATATGAACTCAATACTTTAATAATAAAAAAGGACAGAACGATATTTTCATATTGGGAATATTTTTCTGCACGTGGTCGTATTTTTATAGCTCGTGTATTTTGCTTCGAACTAATTTTATTTTATTTTTCATAGAGACAGACGACATGCCATATTCCCAATATAACCTTGGAAAACGAGACTTCATGATACTTCCTCCAGCCAATGAATGGTGCCGGTTAATGGGATTCCGAAAATGCCCGTATTATGGAAGCTAACACACGTCATTTCCTTCAGGACCGGAAATCCATTAGAACTGTACGGAGATTTTATGTGAAAATATTTAATGAAAAATAATATATTTTTGCAATGATTCTGCTTTGTTTGAAAAAAGAAGGAAAATTAAAGGTGGACATGGTAGGAGATCATTAGACATGATGAGGACAGCAGTGCGCTTTAAAGATCAATGTAAATATAATACATATTGCGGATAGTTTGATTTGACCTGCATACATCAGCCACGGCAATGCACTCATCAGTTTGCATCGTCTTTAAAGGTAGTCCTTCTACATTTATCTCGCTATGGTAGTAATACCAGAAATACAGAATACTGAATACTTCGTAGACTTATTTTTTTATTTTTATTTTTATTTTTTTAATATTTTTTTTGCTCTCTAATATAATTTTTACACCACTACTTCTTCCCCGAATTTTGTGGTAATACGGATATAATATGTACCAAGTCCTACTTGATAAATCTGTTGCATAACACAAGTACACCACCTTGATTTTATTCGCCAGTTGTAATTGATTACTCTTATCTTTGCACATTAGCGTGTAATGGTAAACTAACTTCTTTGAATCACAGGTCTTGTTGGACTTCTGTTAAATTTCTACAAATCGATTAACATACCAAGTGAATTACGCTCATTCAGGTTATTTGGTTGTAGGTAGAAGAAACGGAAGTCATAGCCTTATAAACATGCATTTCAAGCTCTAATGTAATACCAAAAAATATGTGTATCTCAAATTAATAAACACTTATACATTGGAATATCCCGAGGATTCCTTATGTTAAAAAATTAGGGATGGTCCATTTTATAAATCTAACCCATGCTACAATAAAGTCTCGTGAATAATATACTGTAATAAATTTGGAGTTTGCACCATTTGCATATAGCTCTCCTTTTTAAGGATTTGTTAGATTTTCGTGATTACTTGTTTGATTATGGGATGTCGGTGTAACCGGCCCGAATAATTAGCCAATTGCTAGATGCTAACGAACAGAGTGCAGTTTCGATGAGATTTCCTTTTGGCGTTGTTTAATTTCGTAGTGAGTTTAACCCAGAGCCGCTTAATTGGGCATCGAGCCAAGTAGTTCCTATTAAAATCTAATTGTGTGGATTGATTGTGTGACTCCATGTGCAGTATTTGTGATGGGAACTGGTACATTGTACAATGGAATTATTGAAAAGAGACTTTTCCGTCAATTTGGAGGCAGCTTTTATTGTTACTATGATGGTAAATATGGTTTAGAGTTACAGGCGAAATGAGGTTTTAAAATCATGATTTCAGTGACATAGAGTAGCGTAGGGAAAGTAATTCCCTGTGTTTGGTGTTTGAGTTGTATATTTTCAGGGCGTGAAATACTGGCGCTACGTTACCGAAACGTAATATGGAGAAACCATGCAATTGTTGGGCTGGCATGCAATTGAAAAGATGTGATGTAAATATATAGTTGTGACATTTGTGGTCATGCATTGATTAGAAGAAAATCATTTATAGTCTGTACGCGTTGGAATTTTCATTTGACGACGATCGTTGTCGAGAAGTCCCTGGAAATCAGGGGAAAATTAGTGACTTCTAGCAGGATTCACGCCAAGGTTGAACTTGCTAGGTAAAGAGACCCCTTTGGCTTATTACAGTACATATGACGTCTGCTCCTAGAAATTGGCTAATTACTCGGTTTGAGAAATTCCCAACACCGATTCCTCATCATCAAACTAAAATCTAACAACGCTATTAAAGCAGACGTAAATGCAGGTCCCAACAATTTAGATTACTCTACAAATCTACTTTGAATTGGATGTCTGTGAGTTAATATAAGGCCTGTCAGAGCTTCACTGTAGTACAGCAAACAAGGTCAGGAAAAAATCTGCAAGAACACAGGAAATCATTCTCATCAAGAGAGTAATGTCTGAACAAAAATGTAAAAGTAACATCCGAAATAATTTATCCGGATACAAATTCTGAAATATTTTATCCGGATACAAAGTCCAACGCAAAATAGGTCGAGTAGGTTTCATACACACAACAGTAACCGGGCACAAATATACAAGAACATCCCAAATAATACACATGAAAAAAAAAACATTTAATAATATGACGAATATTTCATTCTTCTTCAAGGTGTCTTTTTATGTGAACGCATCCACAAAATCTCTTAGGTTCACGGTTAATTAAATAAAAGCCTGACACTTTTGGACCTGAAATGGGAAATCGTTAAAAGAATACTGTTGGGATTGAACTGAGAGGGAAGTATACGAATCTTGGTGGAATTAGTACGATAATGTTCTCTATCTATAAAGAATCAATCTGGATTTGCCAATAAAAGACAGAAAAAAGAAACAAAACAGATACGTGTAATTTATTTATTTTCCAACAAAACTTTTTCCTTTGGAGAAAGGACGCAAAAACAGCACGTAAGTGCACGTTTATTTCAGCCAAGAGGAGATTTTGAAACTGTATCTTTAATTTAATTGTGTTTATTCAGTAGCTAAAATGATTCTAATTAGCAACAAAATATATATTAAAAAGGTCTAAATACTAAAACACATAACATTGTTGAATTTCTTTACACAAGCTTTTTGGGTTTTTGTATCGTGAGACGGTAGGCTTTAAAGGTCTTACTTATTTACTGAAGCCCTCTTAAACATGTCAATGTGAGTTTATATTGTATGTTTTGAAGTTAAAGTCAGTACCGGCCTAATCCCTTTAAAAATGATTGTGTATTGTTTTCGACCAAACACATCCAAAGGAAATTCGTTGTAAAATAAATCATGAAATTATTTTGATTGTTACAGCGGGATTGGAAATTATGACAGTCATGCGATGCATTATTCAATAAACGTGAAATTACTTAGATTGATCTAAATATATTTTATCTCAGTCATGACATGATATTTATTTTTTCTCAGTCATGACTTGATATTACTGCAAGGCTGTCGAAGATTACACTCGGTACAGTACGAAACTTTGGACCATGGATACATCTAATTATGTCAGTAAAGGAAGAATGAATTGGATAAATAACATTAATTTATGACTGCTAGAATGTCCATGACAGAAATTTATTACACTTGAATTTGCCACTACCACCCGAGGAGTTACACAATGGTCAGAATAGTGGGTTTTTGATCTTATACTAGGAGAAAATCCCCTGTAAGATTAGAAAAGCCTGAAGCAGCAGAAATATATTTGACCATCGCTAACATTTGATACGATTTTGATTTGATGTATTATAATTTCCTATTCAGCCTAATGATTCCATTACTTGCTTCAAATGTTTGTCACTTGGTAGAACATTCTTTTATGGCTACATTCAAATGCCAAGAACCATCTGGAAAAATAAACTTTCACATTAACACAAAAGAAAAATAACCATAAGTTTCATTTTATTTCTTGCATTTATAATACGTCTTACAGCAAACTGTATGGACTGCATTTATAATACGTCTTACAGCAAACTGTATGGACTGTATTGGGTAAACTTTTAAAGCATGAGGTTGTAATGGCGGATGGAATCTTTGTTAAAAAGGGATCATCTAAACATTATCAGTTAAGAAAACATATAATTCAAAGAATTGCATGTTGAATTGCTGGCTTGACTAGTTGGTATGCTGGTTTGACTAGGTGGTGATTTGACTATTTGGTTTGCTGGTTTGACTATTTGGTTTGCTGGTTTGACTATTTGGTTTACTGGTTTGACTATTTGGTATGCTGGTTTGACTATTTGGTTTGCTGGTTGGACTATTTGGCTGCTAATACTGGCATTCAGTTATAAAGATGTAAAACATATGAATAGGAAACAATGGTCAGTGTAATTAATAGAGATCAACAGTCATATGTAGACATGAAATGTTTTGACCTGCACAAAATTAAAAAATCAAGGTCAGTCTCGTTTTCAATGGTCATTTCGGCTTATCTTTGCATTGAATTTTAGGCGAATTAATGTACAGATGTATTAATAACAACGCTTGAACTGTTCGGACGATAGTGAAAATTCCTGAATTGTCAGTTATTTTTCTAAGGATCACAACAAAACCGAGGTAAGGAAAAATGCATACTCTTCTGCAAGATGAGAGCGACACAACATACTTTCAAACATCAATGAGACAATGGTGATAGTGCACAGTAAAGACAGTATACAGTAAAGAGTGTACAATAGAGATCGTATAGTGTAAACAGTGTACACGGTAAAGATCCTGTACAGTAAAGATCGTACACAGTAAAGAGTGTACACAGTAAAGATCGTATACAGTAAAGATCGTATACCGTAAAGATAGTACACAGTAAAGGGTGTACACAGCAAAGATCGTGTACAGTAAAATCGTGCACAGTAAAGATCGTACACAGTAAAGATCGTGTGCAGTATAGATCGTACACAGTAAAGTTCGTATACAGTAAAGAGTGTACACCGTAAGGATAGTATACACTAAAGAGTGTACACAGTAAAGATTGTACACAGTAAAGATCGTGTTCAGTAAAGATTGTACAAGTAAAGATCGTATACAGTAAAGATTTTACACAGTAAAGATCGTATACAGTAAAGAGAGTACACTGTAAAGAGCGTACACAGTACAGATTGTACACAGTAAAGATCGTATACAAACCATACCGATAGCTTCAATTTGGGGCATGGTTAGTTCATGAGCTGCAAAAGTTTCAAATATATTTGCTGAGCACACAAGAATGCACAGAATGCGTGTGTTTATATTTGAGAATGGACTCATCGGGTCTGTTTGATTACATGGGTTTTTTTTACATGTGCATACCTCAGAATCATTTATTTCATTAAGAAAATAAAAAGGATATACTGTATGAAAACGTTTTTTATAGGATTCACCTGCAGCGCGAACCTACTCAACCACCGTGGCTGTTCTGGACAAAGCATAATTGGAGGGGGGGGGGGTGAGGGAGAAAGAGGGATGGGACCACTTCTGATGCCTTATAAATATATGTCGATGAAAAAGTGTTATGCATGTATGCATCTATGAAGCGTGTGATGACTTTCAACTAAATATATTAAATTTATTGGTAATTATTGATTTTTCTATATTTGTATAATATAGTACTACAATTATTGTTTCCTACACTCGTTGTAAAATCATGTGTTCCGTACCAATGAATAATATTTGACGTATTTACTCTTGAAAGCCGACTCCTGCATTATAATGGGATCAAAAACTTTCATTCATTCATAAAGAAAATGAAAGCCATTGATTTACTGACGCTTATTCGCCGACTTTTGATTTTGTTTATGGATTTTAATTACCGCCTTACACAGTTAAATAATATGGTTAGTTAATCTATAGTAAATGAATTTCTGTATTAAAAGATTTTAGAGCGACCAACATTTCCTGCACCGTGGGAAGATCAAATATCAGATGCAAATAGCTGTAGAATCCATTTAGAATGAACATGGATTAAACGAATTTGCGAATATAACAAAGTCCTGACTTGATTCTTAACGTAAACATAATTGAAATACATTTAGTTATCTCTTGACTTAGCGACCGAATTTTAATGCTCACTGACACTTTGTTTAAACAAGATCAACCCAAGCATTGTGCAATCTATTGCCTACCAAGGATTTACGGATGGAACTTCTTTTGCACCAAGAATCTATCACGCGGTCAAGGATTTTTTTTTTTCGATTTGCAGATATTAAGATCTGTTAGTATATAATACCAAAGTATATCTTGGTCTATCCTGTTTTGAACTGTGTGTAAATGCGGCAAAATTAGATACAGATAAGAACAAATATGGTGAAAGATTTGAAACTCTAAACTGTGCTGGTTGCCATTTGCAGAGTTAGATTCTGAATTAACCTCGCCTCACGCCACTCCGTCATAAAACTTTCCTCAGCATTTCCAGTAAGAAATATTATTCCAGACGTCGGAATCGACGATTCCAGTTTCTGATTGGTTAGAATATTTTTGAATAAGATTTGAAACCGAGTACAGATTTTGGATGGAGGGGACTGATTCCTGGAAAATATCATACCGTGTGGATTCTGTATTTTCACTGCTATTACGTCTCTACGGTGACAAACTAAGAAACAGGAAGAAGCGAAACCAACAAGTTTAAGTTACAAAGTAAAAGTTGAAGAGGAACTTACAGTATTATTGAATTAAATGCCAAATAATCCTAAATGTTCTATCACATGTCCAAATGTATAGAATGTTCCGAATCAGTTTCAATAACTTTAATGTGCTGGTGTACCAGTAGTCTTGACAATGTTGATGTATCAATAGACTTGATGTATCACATTGAAATAATCAAGAATTTCTTTGAATGAATTCACAATAGTCGCAAAGAAGTGTTTTAATCGAGAAAGTCAACGAGCACTTTGCAATTCCAATGAATAATTTAAATAAATGGCACCTCTCCAATTATATCTGAACACAACACTAAATAATTCCATAGACTGAACTTAAAACATTAATGAGAAATTTTGTTTACCTCCTCCTATACGTACAGTCGCCTGACCAAAGACGTAATAGTATTTTCTGAAACACGTCACTAACTTGTACACTAAACATTCTAAGTTCGTAAAAAGGTTAGGCCTTTAACTTAAATTCAAGTAAACATCTATAAAAAAAGACAAAAATCAAGCAGACACAAAACTCAACTCTCACTCATGGACAAAGGTCAATCGCACAATATAAATTAAATATGCATAACACGGGTTTTAGAATATAATCTGAAAGTTTTAAAATCAAACTTATACGATATCCATCAGTGTTTTAACGTGCAATTCTGTCACATGGCCCTTCAACTGATGTCATTTGGTCATAAAAAATATATATAAAATACTTTTTACGTATATTTTGGATATGCAGACTGTATAGCTATAATAGTTTTGCTTGTCAACAAAAGAAAGCGATACCTTAAATAGATCTGAATATATTACACACATGTCATTAAGTACTTTAAATAAATCTCATTATATTACACACGTCTTCTGCGGTTTCACGTGCTTTCTACACGTGGCAGTATATCTAGCATTTGATCACGGATAATTTGATCTGGGGGGAGCATAGATAAAATTATTTTCGTATAAGTAAATGTATGCATGGTTGAAAATGACCATTTCTATGAGTTTGTATATACAGAAAGTAAAGAAATGGGCATGTAATTAGTGATTCCATGTAATTTGTGGGGCCAGTTTTGGAATCTTTCTTCTGTAATGGTAAAAGTATTCCTTTTTTTCCAAGGAACGAGAAATATATTTCTCATTAAAAGATATACAGAATAAAGAACATAAGGGTCTTATAATTGCTTTACCATTCAGGAGACAAGGACTTATCAGAGATAAAACTTTATTTTGAGGAATGGTTCTTAAATATTCTTGAACTTCCTTTTCGCCTTTTACAATGCTTGTCAAGCTGATACCGGCGTGAAGTGGCAATTCTGGACGACCTACACGGTACCGTTCATTTTATAAATAGATATGAAAAACGAATTTAATTACTCGACCTTCGCTAAATGGTGAATGCAGTACACTGCTTAGCGTACCATCCTACTACATTAAGACTGGATCATTTTTGTTACCTAAGTGTTTTGTGAGCCAGCAGATTCTTTTTCATTGGTTCCAAGGGAAACATTAGAGAATGTTTTAAGTGTGTTCTGAGGGTGTCTAGAATTTTCATAATTTCTAATAAATAAATGTCCTTTGTCAGTTTGGTTTGATTGTGTACTTATTTCGAAACTCTTTATATTCAGTCCAGTCTCTGAGGTTATTTGTTCTTCGTGCATTTTGTTTCAAACGATGTGTTTGCCTAGAATTTCATTGTAAAACGCTATCATGCCAATCTGTATCCGAAGGTCAAAAAGTTATTGGCCTTGTACGGATACAACCGTCCGCAATATCCAATAACGTGGACGTAAGCAGATTGGTTGCATCGTTCTAAATCATTCTAGCTTTCATTATTGCAAGTGTAGTTAAAGAGGTTAGTCTGTTAGCATATCTAGTCGAAAAAACCATAAAAGTTAAGATATTAAAACATTATTAAAATTAAGTTAACACTGTCCTCTTCCTTGTTATGTCTAATTGTTAAATTCAAGGTATTTTTCCTAGCCATATCTCTCAAACTACTACTACTACTACTACTACTACTACTACTACTACTACTCTCCCTCTGTCTCTCTAAAAGGTAGATATTTCCAAAAATTCTATCTACCTAGACATGTATCTGCTTACGAATCTATATGTCTGCCTTTAATCATTTAGCTACAGAGACATGTTCAAACTTGTTCCATTTTATCACACACACACACACACACACACACACACATATATATATATATATATATATATATATATATATATATATATATATATATATATATATATATATATATATATATATATATATATATATATAATAGTGGTGAGTTTCATCTTCCTGTCTTTCAGCATAACATTTTATTTGCTATCTTGAGAACATTAAATGTGCATTTTTAAAGTAACCCACGGGGGGGGGGGGGCTGGGTTTGTTGCTTCTAACGAATACTGTTTCTTGGGAAACAAACGTACGAGAATTTTTCATAAAAAGACTGTTTTGATGCTTGCGACCAAAGTTAAATCATACAATAATAATACCTAAGTGTTCTTTATGGTGGCGCTCTACATTTATTAAGTACTCTGAAAGTGTGACATTTGTAAGATGAAGCTGTTTGTATTTGAAACATTCACAATGGAGATGCTGAAGTTTTGCTGAAACTGTAGCCTACATGATCTAAGCAAACAGCTAACAAAATGGCTGCTCCCATAAGCTCGGAAAATCAGCCTGAATAAGTGTAAAGAATAGACTTGCTAATAACAGCTTCTAAAAGTGTAATGTATGAATTAGAAAATATATAAAAAGTAAAATAATAGTTGTCAGCTATTTTTTAAAATCAGTTTACCTTTGAAGTCAAGGACGTGAAAATGACCAGCTATCAGTTAGGTGTACATCAAAGTAAGACCAATCGGTATACTCTGTAACACAAACAAAACCCATCAGTCATAGACTAAAATAAGCAAATTAAAGGTTATTTCAACAATAGGTAAACATACAAGGTTTTCTGTTAAATAGCCAGGATAACCATTGAGGAAAGCCTGTCTGGGAAATTCCTTTTCTTTAAAAATTTGACCCCATGCAAAATCTGATATTGTGTTACCTGTAAAGGCGTATATATTCTCTTGGTTACTGAAAAATTGTATCTGTAATCCTGGTCACTGAAAAGGCGTATTTGATATTGGTCACTGAAAATGTGTGTCTAATATTTGTCACTGAAAAGCTGCGTCTGTACTCGTGGTCACTAGAAAAGCTTCATATATTATCTTGTTTACTGAAAAGTTAAGTTTGTTCTCTTGGTCGTTTAACTACTGCAATTGTTTCTGTTACACCTTTATTGGGTAAGTCGAGTTGATCTTCTGTTGAATAAAAGGTTATCGTGAATTTATTCAAGATGGAAATTCATAACTCACTTCATAAACTGTATAATGATGATATTAATTAATTTTATTTGTTCTCAGGAATAATAATTAAAATAAAGAAATATAGAAAATTGCACAAAGAAATAATATCGACCTTTGAATCCTATTCTGGTATCGCATTGTATTTACTATAACTAGGCTTCAGTTAAAATCAAACTTCAAAGGAGTAAATACACACATAGTTAAAATAAAACTTCATGGGAGTAAATATACACATAGTTAAAATCAAACTTCATGGGAGTAAGTACACACAGTTAAAATCAAACTTCATTTGAATAAATGCACACATAGTTAAAATCAAACTTCATGAGAGTAAATACACACAGTTAAAATCAAACTTCATGGGAGTAAATACACACACCATTAAAATTAAACTTCATGGGAGTAAATACACAGTTAAAATCAAACTTCATTTGAGTAAATCTACACAGTTAAAATTAAGCTTCATGGGAGTAAATATACACAGTTAAAATCAAACTTCATAAGAGTAAATACACACATAGTTGAAATCAAACGTCATGGGAGTAAATATAAACATAGTTAAAATTAAGCTTCATGGGAGTAAATATGCACATAGTTAAAATTAAGCTTCATGGGAGTAAATATACATAGTTAAAATCAAACTTCATGGGAGTAAATACACTCAGTTAAAATCAAACTTCATGGGAGCAAATGCACACAGTTAAAATTAAGCCTCATGGGAGTAAACACACACAGTTAAAATTAAGCCACATGGGAGTAAACACATACAGTTAAAATCAAACTTCATGGGAGCAAATACATACAGTTAAAATCAAACTTCATGGGAGTAAATACACACAGTTAAAATCAAACTTCATGGGAGTAAATACACACAGTTAAAATCAAACTTCATATGAGTAAATACACACAGTTAAAATCAAAAACTTCATGGGAGTAAATACACACAGTTAAAATTAAATTTCATATGAGTAAATACACACAGTTAAAATCAAACTTCATATGAGTAAATACACACAGTTAAAATCAAACTTCATGGGAGTAAATACACACAGTTAAAATCAAACTTCATTGGAGTAAATATCCATAGGTAAAATGAAACTTCATGGGAGTAAATGCCTACAGTTAAAATCAAACTTCATGGGAGTAAATACACACAGTTAAAATCAAACTTCATGGCAGTAAATAGAGACATTTAAAATTAAGCTTCATGGGAGTAAATATACATAGTTAAAATCAAACTTCATGGGAGTAAATACACACAGTTAAAATCAAACTTCATGGGAGTAAATAAACACAGTTAAAATCAAACTTCATGGGAATAAATACATACAGTTAAAATCAAACTTCATGGGAGTAAATAAACACAGTTAAAATCAAACTTCATGGGAATAAATACATACAGTCAAAATCAAACTTCATGGGAGTAAATACACATAGTTAAAATCAAACTTCATGGGAGCAAATATACACCGTTAAAATTAAGCTTCATGGGTGTAAATACACACAGTTAAAATTAAGCTTCATGGGAGTAAATGCACACGGTTAAAATTAAGCTTCATGGGAGCAAATACACACATAGCTAAAATCAAGCTTCATGGGGGTAAAGACACACAGTTAAAATTAAGCTTCATGGGAGTAAATACACACAGTTAAAATAAAACTTCATGGGAGTAAATATACATAGTTAAAATCAAACTTCATGGGAGTAATACACACAGTTAAAATCAAACTTCATATGAGTAATACACACAGTTAAAATCAAACTTCATGGGAGTAAATACACACAGTTAAAATCAAACTTCATGGGAGCATATACACATAGTTAAAATCAAACTTCATGGGAGTAAATACACACAGTTAAAACCAAGCTTCATGGGACTAAATACACACAGTTAAAATTAAGCTTCATGGGAGTAAATACACACAGTTAAAATCAAACTTCATGGGAGTAAATGCACATAGTTAAAATCAAACTTCATGGGAGTAAATACACATAGCTAAAATCAAACTTCATGGGAGTAAATATACACCGTTAAAATTAAGCTTCATGGGAGTAAATACACACAGTTAAAATTAAGCTTCATGGGAGTAAATATACATAGTTAAAATCAAACTTCATGGGAGTAAATACACATAGTTAAAATCAAACTTCATATGCGTAAATACACACAGTTAAAATCAAACTTCATGGGAGAAAATACACACAGTTAAAATCAAACTTCATGGGAGTAAATACACATAGCTAAAATCAAACTTCATGGGAGCAAATATACACCGTTAAAATTAAGCTTCATGGGAGTAAATACACACAGTTAAAATTAAGCTTCATGGGAGTAAATATACAATATACATAGTTAAAATCAAACTTCATGGGAGTAAATACACATAGCTGAAATCAAACTTCATATGCATAAATACACACAGTTAAAATCAAACTTCATGGGAGTAAATACACACAGTTAAAATTAAGCTTCATGGGAGTAAATACACACACTTAAAATCAGACTTCATGGGAGTAAATACACACAGTTAAAATCAAACTTCATGGGAGTAAATACACATAGTTAAAATCAAACTTCATGGGAGTAAATACACATAGCTAAAATCAAACTTCATGGGAGTAAATATACACCGTTAAAATTAAGCTTCATGGAAGTAAATATACATAGTTAAAATCAAACTTCATGGGAGCATATACACATAGTTAAAATCAAACTTCATATGCATAAATACACATAGTTAAAATCAAACTTCATGGGAGAAAATACACACAGTTAAAATCAAACTTCATGGGAGTATATACACATAGCTAAAATCAAACCTCATGGGAGTAAATATACACCGTTAAAATTAAGCTTCATGGGAGTAAATACACACAGTTAAAATTAAGCTTCATGGGAGTAAATATACATAGTTAAAATCAAACTTCATGGGAGTAAATACACACAGTTAAAATTAAGCTTCATGGGAGTAAATACACACAGTTAAAATCAAACTTCATGGGAGGAAATACACACAGCTAAAATCAAACTTCATGGGAGTAAATGCACACAGTTAAAATCAAACTTCATGAGAGTAAATACACACAGTTAAAATCAAACTTCATGGGAGTAAATACACATAGTTGAAATCACACTTCATGGGATAAGTACCCACAGTTAAAATCAATCTTCATTGGAGTAAATATACACAGTTAAAATCAAGCTTCATGGGAGTAAATATATATAGTTAAAATCAAACTTCATGGGAGTAAAGACACACAGTTAAAATTAAGCTTCATGGAAGTAAATACACACAGTTAAAATCAAATTTCATGGGAGTAAATGCACACAGTTAAAATCAGACTTCATGGGAGTGAATGCACACAGTTAAAATCTAACTTCATGGGAGTAAATGCACACAGTTAAAATCAAACTTCATGGGAGTAAATATACACAGTTAAAATCAAACTTCATATGAGTAAATACACACAGTTAAAATCAAACTTCTTGGGAGTAAATACACACAGCTAAAATCAACCTTCATGGGAGTAAATACACATACTTAAAATCACACTTCATGGGAGTAAACACACACAGTTTAAATCAAACTTCATATGAATAAATATACACAGTTAAAATCAAACTTCATGGGAGTAAATACACACAGTTAAAATCAAACTTCATGGGAGTAAATACACACAGTTAAAATCAAACTTCATGGGAGTAAATACACACAGTTAAAATTAAGCTTCATGGGAGTAAATATACATAGTTAAAATCAAGCTTCATGGGAATAAATACCCACTGTTAAAGTTAAGCTTCATGGGAGTAAATATACATAGTTAAAATCAAACTTCATGGGAGTAAATACACACAGTTAAAATTAAGCTTCATGGGAGTAAATACACACAGTTAAAATCAAACTTCATGGGGGTAAATACACACAGTTAAAATTGAACTTCATGGGAGTAAATACACACAGCTAAAATCAAACTTCATGGGAGTAAAACATACACATAGTTGAAATCAAACGTCAGGGGAGCAAGTACACACTGTTAAAATTAAGCTTCATGGGAGTAAATGCACACAGTTAAAATCAAACTTCATGGGAGTAAATACACACATAGGGTATTGGATTTTATTGCCTGTTGTTCTTCTGGGGTTTTTTTCAGCATACAATAGGTTATACATGACGGCCAGTATAAGTGGTGGAGGAAGAATCCGGGAAAAGCCAGGTAAGAACCATCGACTCACGGAAAGCTACTGGTAAGCTTTCTCACAGTTCCACATTTTCCGTGCCATAGACTCAAACCCACGCGGACAGAGCTGAGGTGGCAGTAATCGGTAAAGGTTAGTGCTTTAGACCATCAGGCCACCCGGGTCCCTTCGGATTTTGTTGATTTAGATTTTGTGAAACAGCATAGTATTTAGTGCCATGGCAACTGGAGCAAAGTTCCTTGATCAAGGACAATAGTCAACAAGGGCTGATTCTATGGTAGGATTCGAACCCGCACACTTTTGGTCACGAGTCCGGCATGCTAACCACTGAGACACCGCGACTCATGCTTCCATTAGTGGCCGCTTAAGACACGAATAAAGCCACATCGGATCTGTTCTACATCTATTATATTAATAATAAACCGTTTGAGATCCTCTATATATTTTACTACCTTTCTCAACATAAATACCAAATTTTCAAAAATCTTTGAAAACTCTAAGCATATTTTTTTTAAGTCTTGACTTTAATGTTCGAATTTAAGTTCTTGTTCTGAACAATTTCGCAATTCCCGCAAATTGATCGTGAATATAGGTATAATTCGTGGATAGCAGACACAATCACATCATTTGGTCCCAGTAATGAACTATCATCAAATATCCAGCCACTTCGGATTCATCTGACAGAAATAAAAGCATATGGGAGTTAGTGTTTAAAGTTTAAAATTAAAATCTGGTGAGTTCTAGTTCTGGACTATTTTTTAACCATAAAACAAAATGGTGAAGCAAACAAAATAGCCCAATTACAGACAAGTAACTCTCTCTTGCGTAGGCAAATAAATGTGGATTTGTCAGCACTTAACATGATGGTACAAAGCTATCATAATGTAATACATCGGATTCCCATAATATACTGACTTTGAACAAAATATGCTTTGTAAAAATATATTTGCATAAACAATCATGAGCGAGTCTGAATTAGTGTTTGGAACTTCTCGTGCATCTACTGAAAGATGCATTTCATATCTGTGATTTGCACGACACTGTTACCTGATTAACTGTTTTTCGTCAGGTTGTTGATTGTACCTTTCTTGCGCATTTAGCAATACAGTTCTACTATGATCACATGACACATACGGGTTCTATAAAAACATCAATATTTATGTCAACAACAAATTGACTAGTCCGGAGAAGCGGAGGACAGATTTTCTTCACGTGGAGCAAGTGTCAGATTAGCTGATGTACATGCAGACTGTTGTTATTCCATGCACTATTATTCCATGTGCATGTATTAAACGTATTTAGTACGTAATTCGATGAAACATTTGTTACATAGCAGGTACGAATACTTGTCGAGATGATGCATTGAATCTTAGTTCCCCGTTGAAAAACAACAACAACAACAACAACAACAACAACAACAACAACAAAAATAAAGCAAAAACATTAAGCCACTCATGTTTGAAAAAGGTAGATTATCGAGTTCGGTTACACCGAAAGCAGATCGGATTAACACAAAGCAGTGTACGTAGAAAGTGCCACCCTGCGGTCACTCCATAAAAGGAACCTGTGTTTGTTGTTCCTGTGAAAAGGTTCACTTCATCTTTGTTGCAACTTTTATCACATTTTGTTCGTATAAAAGTTGTCTTAGGTTTTGTAATTGGAGTTGTTATGCCAATCAATTTTGTGGGTATTTTGTGCGAACACACTACCGGAACAGATTGAAAAATAAATTAGATCTAATCTAGTTAACTTGTAGTCGTTTCATTAACTTAATTGGGATTTAATTAAAAGCAAAAACAAAAACACAAAGTAAACCAAAAGGCCGAAGTGGGCGCGAAAGCTGTCATCTGCTCGCATTGGTCTAATTACAAAACCAGTTGTACATCTGAGTTCGTAGGACGCTTCTTTTTGATATGGCTTCCAATTCTCTTGGTTGCGCATGTTATGAGAACAACCGTTACAATTTTTCCATTTTTGTATCTTCATCAATATTTATGACACATCAATATTTATGTCACATCAGCATCATTCTGTACAATATTAAACGACCTTTAAGCCAAAATGCTTTCTGTCGAATTGTGTTGAACGGGTTTATTGTTTAATTAAGTCATTTTAAGAAGAAATTTATTTTCTTTCTAGTTTTGTTAAGGGCTGCCATATTTGATGGCTGACCGGCATCATAGACAAAAATCGAAATGTCCTTAAGCTAGAAAGCTCTTTGTTAAATTTGGACAATTCTTTCCAGGACTGTAAAAAGAGGTCATGAGAATTTCTTGAATTTTTGTTAATTTTTGTTAGTAGTCGTCATGCTTGGCATTGTGTCATCATTATGTGTACAAAAGTGAAAGGCCTTTTTGACAAGGTGCTTTCTGTAAAAAATTTAGCCAAGTTCTCTTTAAAAAAAAATTGCTTTTATGTTTAGAAACAGTGGCCATATTTATTCCCTGAGACTCATCGTTTACGTAAACTTGAAAAGCGTTTGAGTAGTGTGCGATCAGTGACTAAAAAAAGTATAAATTTGAATCACATGTCAGCCCATTCTCTTAGTACATTATCTTCCAGCTATGTAAAATTGTATAGTTTATATTTACGGAAACTCCAAAATGCCGCCAAAGGAAAACCTTGGTAGGAACTGATAAAATTTAGATGCAGCAAGTGCAAAGAGCTTAAGTATTCAGGCGAAGTTTCTAATTGGAGCGAAATTTGTGACATCTACGCTGAATACCTCGTGGGATATAATAGTTAGGTTACGAATGGGGAAACATTATTGAGTGCGAGTGTGAAATAAAGAGCATATTTTCGTACAATATCTTGTAACTGAAGCTGGATCTTAACAGATTTTACTCTTTAAGGGGTTTGCTTTTATGATTGTAACTATGTTTTGTTCAACCTCACAAGGAATACTTATAAATTTTGCTGTTGCCACTAGTAAAGTTGTATGATTTTACCTTGTCGTTTAATGCTTTTAATTTTCTGGCCCTAATTTCTCTTTCTTCCCTTTTTTAACTATCTCTTGGAACGTTTTCTTTTCTCTCTTTTGTTGAATTTGTTTATCTTGGTTTTAATTATATTTCTTCTGGATTTCTTCCCTCATAAGTAATTCTTTTCCCCCTCAGTATTGGGAAATTTGTTCCTCAATGTATTCAATATTAAGAATGTTTTACTCACCGTTTCTGGAATTGTACTGAAAAAACCTTTATACATTGCTTTATTTGAAACTAATACGAATGTGTTGTCTTTAACGTTTCTTTCAATTCACGTTCAATTTTAATGCTGTTCCCCTAATCCTGCTAATTCCAGCTTTAAACAGATAATAGGTTCAAACTATCACCAAATTCAGGTACTGAAAAAGTATGTGATTTTTCACCCTTTTTGCATTGTTCAAATGGTGTGTTTATAAGCCAAGAATATTTCAATTTAGAAATTTAAAACGTGTTTGAATTTTCCATATTATTCTACATACCTCTGCTTTTCACTGCTTTGTTATTGAAAGCAAAAATATTTTTTAAGTCTTTGTCATCACATGAAGTAGATTTTTCTTTTTCCTACACTGGCATTCAAAATTATTCTATATTCGTAACATAGCGATTCCTTTACAGTGTTCATCTTGTTTGCGTGGATACAACAAATAAAGTAGAACGTCACTCGCTTGAAAATGTGAGTTCTTTGCACCTGTAGTATTTTAATTTTATCAATTCACACCATGGTTTTTAATTGTTGGTATTTTCAAAATGAAAGATGATTTCATCTTTGTTTATTATCTTGGCTGATTTATTATAAGTGAAATTTTTTAAATTAAAGCAATAGCCGCACTATGCCAATGGCATATTCTAAATATACATATAAATATAAACTATATCATTTTGTAAAACTTGCAATATAATGTAGTACAGGATCGGCCGGTGCTGTGACTAGAATGTTGAGTAATTCATTTTTGTTTAATTAAGTGTTTCTCGAGAGATTTGACTCTGTTGTTACCATGTTGTCCTTTACATTCTGGTAAATTTTGACTAATAAACGCAACCTTAGGTGTCTTGAGAAAGTGGCTTGTTACTCTTTCAGCTATCAGAGTTATCTATTAGTATGACAGTTATCTATTAGTATGACAGAGTTATCTATTAGTATGAATGAATCCGATAAGCGCTGATCCAAAAGAAGTCGTGATATTCTTTCTTGTCTAAAAAATCTTCTGTTAAAATTTGGTTTTTTAATTCTGTTCAGCAGTTTTGAGAAAAAGTCATTTGAAGGTTTGATATTGTTAGTAACGGTGTTCATATCTTATGACAGGTTTTACACTGATGCAAGATTTCCATCATTCAAAAAAAAATATCCACTTCAGTAGAATGTTTATGAAGTTGAGAGGTTTGAAAAGTTCTTTTAATGTCTTTTCTATTTTAAGTAAAGGCAGCCATATTTGATTGTACAGCTACATCATTTGTATAAACTGGAAATGACTCTATGCTACAATGCTAAATCTGTTCAAATTATTTTCACTGTCTAAAAATTAGTTTGTTTAAAGGCAAGGTTTAGTAAAGGTGGCCATATTCAATGACAGGTCATTCGTATCATTTGTACAGGTCATTCGTATCATTTGTACAGGTCATTCGTATCATTTGTACAGACTTGAAAGGTCTTCGTGCCAGGATAATTTCCGTCGAATTTACTCAGATTCTGCTCAGAAGTATTTGAGATTTGGTGATATGAAGGCTTTGTATTTTTAATAACTGAAGTCATATCTGAGAATCGATTTTATAAAAGTGAAAGGCCTTTATGCCAGTATTTGTTGTAGTTTTCTGTTGCGTGGTCTTTTCCAAAATGTCGTTAAAAGTGTTTATTTTATATTTTTTTCTGCTGATGGCTGCCGTTCTCGATGAAAGATCTGCATCATTTAAATAAATTTAATTAGCCTTTTTGCAGTAATGATCAGACAATTTTTTTCACAGTTTAAACAAATAATTAAATGTTGTTTGATAGTCCCTGTATAGTTAGTCAAAGGAGCCATATTTGAAGGTATTTCGACATGGTCTTTAAGCAAGGATACATGCTATTAAATCTGGTCCAATTCTTCTGAGTGGTTGTTAAGAAGAAATAGTTTAAATTTTATTCTAATTTTAGAACAGCGGCCATATTTGATGAAGGATCCGCATCCATTATACAAATTTGAAGACTGAAGCTGGGTTAATTCTGTCAAATTTGGTCAATTTCTATAGAGCCATTTCTGAGAAGTCGTCCAAAGTAATTTTCTTTTTTTTTTTTTTTTTTTTTTTTTTTTGTATTAACAACAGTTATATAGCAGATCGACATCGTTTGTAAAAACATAAACGGATTTAGCGCCAAATTGCTCGCAGTTTCGATGAAATTCGTCAAATGGTTTTTGTGAAGTTGAAAATACCGATTGTTGACAAACGTACTACAGACTGCACCCGACCCACCACAGGAGTTAACTACTTCTGAGGGACTACAAACGATGCTCGACAAACGCAGACCACGCCATAAGCAAACATTCATTACAGTCAGCTGAAATACAAAAAGGAAATTTAATGAGAGATTAATCTTATTTTAATGTACAAGTTTTAAATTGTTTATTTCCGACTAACATGCACAATGCGATGTAGTATAGTAAAACCTTTTCTCGTGCGAATGACTATTACAAAAAAAAAAATATCGATCATGCAGCTTGAGCACTTTGAAGTACCGGAGAAAATTCCCTTAAACAGGAAAAAATCACTTCAAGTTCAAAATCAAAGGAGACATGACTTTTGTGTTAATTGGATCTTAGGCTTACATATTATTTGTAATTTCTTTCAATCTTAAACTGATTCAGTTTGGGTGTAAAATCACGTTTTGAAGACATGGCGCCAGGAACGTAAGAACATTAACTATTTTTCTATTTCATGAATATATATATATATATATATATATATATATATATATATATATATATATATATATATATATATATAGATAGATAGATAGATAGATCCCATAGAGAGTCCGTGTCATTAACATTTAATTTATTGTATTATTAATTAACATTTAATTTATTGTATTAATGAGATAAAGGATTACAATTAAAATATTGCAGAGGTAATAGTTTTAAAATGGAGTTAAAATAAAATGCCCACCTACACCATTCAATGCAATATTGGTTTTAAGTCTTGTAAGTTAATATTATATAGCTTTTGGAAAAGTAATGTTATTTGTAACTGACCATATGTCTTATTAGTATTTATTTCAATAACACATGTTTAAACTATCTGAATGAGTGTTTGGACAGTTTTGCCTTTTTTCGTTTCTTCTATCGATTTTATTCCATACTTCTGATATAAATTACCCCCGGTTGGAACGTGTACGTTCTACGTTTGGTGGTAGTAAGACTGAGTCACCTGGGGGTGGGGGAGGAGGAAGGTAATATTTCAAGGATATATACGTTAGTAGCTATCTAGGTCACCAAGAAGCGAAGAACGCATTTTACTTACTGAATACTAGTAAATAACATAATCAATTGGCGATTTCGTTCATTGTACAGCAACAATATATTCAATATTCAGCATATACATTACCCTGCGGCAGTTAAGTTACGTGCACAGCGAGACGGGGGCACTAATAACTTCAAAAATGCAACGGATCTCAGTCAGATGGACACATAAATAGCATCAACAAAACCCTAAGTTCTACTTTATTAAAATCTTATTGATTATCTCATATTTACTTCAGTCATCAGCATGAATTATAGGATTATAAAAATTACAAAGTAATTAAACGGTACTCAAGCTCTATGGACTCAATAATCCTCTGGAACGGTTCTCTTGAATCAATGAAGTATCCGATAATGAAAAATTTAATATAAAGATTTTCCTTGCTACTAGGGAACTAGTGTTTTATACAGACGTTAACATTTGCTGACAAATACACTTGATCGGTAATGCAAACATAACCCTCATTTACGAAAGGGTCAACTCTTTGTTTGAGATCTCAAAACTGAAGTCAAGACGTTTTATATTGTAATGTAATATTTATTGTGATAATGTAATTGTTTCTCTGAAAACCACAAATCACCTCTTGTCATTCTCAAGTGTTATCGTACGACTTCTCAAGTCGCTAAGTGATTTAATCGACGAAAAGAAAACTATCTGAATCCAGCCCCAACAATATCAAAATGAAAGCCTTTCGGCAAGCTGTGAAGTTTATATGTAACTGATGCTACAGACAATAATAACTAATAGGTGTTACTGTCACAATAAACACAATTATAGGATACAAGTAAAAGGGCAGATGATTGGAATAATTGAAACGCCGTAGCCTAAATGATACAGGACGCCTCCAGAAGATACGGAAAGTGTACGTATTTAAGCGAGCACTCTTTGATATCGTGATATTATCGTTACACAGAAAGAGGCGCAGTCGGGTTATTGGATTGGACTGTGCGGAAATCGTTTCCCTTCGGTCATATATATTCTATCCCTGTTTAAAGACACTGGTGTTGCAACTATCCAGTAAGACTTAGTGCAATGTATTTGACTTTACAAGCAAATTGTTTTGTGCAGCGAATGCTAGGATAGAACACTGTACTTATATTGACTTTCTAGACGCCATCACGTGGAAGGCTTGAATGCAGTTACCCTATGGTCAATAGATTTTATACTATTTCCCCGAAATGAATATGCATTACGTAATAGCAACTAATAATTACCAGACATTATTATATGAACATATCTTGATTTTGAAGTAAATGAAAAAAACATTATATCCGCTTAAATGCAGGGCCGGATTAAGGCATTTGGGGGCCCTGGGCACATCCAACATAGGGGCCCATAGCTGTTCTGCCTTGTCCATAGATATGGCTACAGTACTATTAACAACACTGCCTGTGAAATCAGACGATAATATAAGTGGCCCCTTGAGCTTCGGGGGCCCTGCCTGTAAAATCAGATGATAATATATGGGGCCCCTTGAGCCTCGGGGGCCCTGGGCACGTTGCCCACTTTGCCGTATGGATAATCCGGCCCTGCTTAAAGGACTTTGCTAAAATTGTCTGTTTACACAAATTAACCTGGAAAGGCTCATCGAGGTGAAGCGTAATCGGTTTTGACCGGAGTTAGTGTCCAAAGTCAGGGACAAAGTGGAATGATTGTGAGTACAGCACAATTACGACATAAAACACGTAACTTAAATAATGGAAATGGAATGTATACACCGGAAGATATCATGTTCTGCCTTCAAAGTAGAAACAATGGAAGATGAAGAAACAGAAACAGAAAAATACAGAATCTATGCTTCAGCTGTGTGTCACGAGTTATATGGAAATCCAGAAGTTATTATTTTAAAGAATATCCTCCAAAAATGTTTTGTGTTAATGTAAGAGGGGTGTATGTTTATGTGTGTTTGTGTGGGGGGGACACCCAACAAAACAAAATTAAGTCATACAGGAAATGGAGTTGCCAATTGTTATTAAGAGAGTGTAGACACGGCAGTTTATCAACACCTGGGGGGTGGGGTGGGTGGGGGTGCGTGGTATTACAATTAAGAGGTAATCTGGTTAAGGACTTCTACAAGATGGAAATCAGTATATGAATGACCAATATTGGAATGTTTGAAAACTAGGGGTTCTATCAAAGGAAACATGGTATAGAACTGGAATTTTATCAAAGTCAACATGGTATAGCATTGGGGTTTTATCAAAGGCAAGATGGTATATAATAGGGGTTCTATCAAAGGCAACATGGTATAGAATAGGGGTTTTATCAAAGGCAACATTGTATAGAATAGGTTTTTTTTTTTTATAAAAGTCAACATGGTAGAGAATAGGGATTTAATCAAAGTCAACATGGTATAAAATTGGGATCTTATCAAAGGCAACATGATATGGAATAGGGGTTTTATCAAATTCAACAAGTATAGAATAAGGGTTCTATCAAAGGCAAAATGGTATAGAATAGGGGTAATATCAAAATCAACATGATATAGAATAGAGATAATATCAAAGTCAGCATGGTATAGAATAAGGGTAATATCAAAGTCAACATGGTATAGAATAGGGGTTTAATCAAATTCAACAAGGTATAGAATAGGGGTTCTATCAATGGTAACATGGTATAGAATAGGGGTAATATCAAAATCAACATGGTATAGAATAGGAGTTTAATCAAAGTCAACACGGTATAGAATAGGGATAATATCAAAGTCAACATGATATTGAATAGGAGTTTTATCAAATTCAACAAGGCACAGAATAGGGGTTCTATCAATGGCAACATGGTATAGAATAGGGGTAATATCAAAATCAACATGGTATAGAATAGGGGTTTAATCAAAGTCAACACGGTACAGAATAGGGACAATATCAAAGTCAACACGGTATAGAATAGGGGTTTAACCAAAGTCAAGAGTGTATAGAATAGGGGTTCTATCAAAGGCAACATGGTATAGAATAGGGGTTCTATCAAAGTCAACATGGTATAGAATTGGGGTTTTATCAAAGTCAACGTGGTATAGAATGGGGGTTCTATCAAAGGCAACATGGTATAGAATTTGGGTTTTATCAAAGTTAACATGGTATAGAATTGGGGTTTCATCAAAGTCAACATGGTATAGAATTGGGGTTTAATCAAAGTCAACATGGTATAAAATAGGGGTTCTATCAAAGGCAACATGGTATAGAATTGGAGTTTTATCAAATTCAACATTGTGTAGAATAGGGATTTAATCAAAGTCAACATGGTATAGAATTGGGGTTTAATCAAAGGCAAGATGGTATAGAATTGGGGTTTTATCAAAGTTAACATGGTATAGAATTGGGGTTTTATCAAAGTCAACATGGTATAGAATAGGGGTTCTATCAAAGGCAACATGGTATAGAATCGGGGTTTTATCAAAGTTAACATGGTATAGAATTGGGGTTTTATCAAAGTCAACATGGTATAAAATAGGGGTTCTATCAAAGGCAACATGGTATAGAATTAGAGTTTTATCAAATTCAACATTGTGTAGAATAGGGATTTAATCAAAGTCAACATGGTATAGAATAAGGATAATATCAAAGTCAACATGGTATAGAATTGGGGTTTTATCAAAGTTAACATGGTATAGAATTGGGGTTTTATCAAAGTCAACATGGTATAGAATAGGGGTTCTATAAAAGGCAACATGGTATAGAATTGGAGTTTTATCAAATTCAACATTGTGTAGAATAGGGATTTAATCAAAGTCAACATGGTATAGAATAAGGATAATATCAAAGTCAACATGGTATAGAATTGGGGTTTTATCAAATTCAACATGGTATAGAATTGGGGTTTAATCAAATTCAACATGGTATAGAATTGGGGTTTTATCAAATTCAACATGGTATAGAATAGGGGTTCTATCAAATTCAACATGTTATAGAATTGGGGTTTAATCAAAGTCAACATGGTATGGAATAGGGGTTTAATCAAAGTCAACATGGTATAGAATAAGGATAATATCAAAGTCAACATGGTATAGAATAAGGATAATATCAAAGTCAACATGGTATAGAATAGGGGTTCCATCAAAGGCAACATGGTATAGAATAGGGATTCTATCAAAGTCAATATGGTACAGAACAGGGATTCTATCAAAGTCAACATGGTATAGAATAGGGATTCTATCAAATTCAACATGGTATAGAATAGGGATTCTATCAAAGTCAACATGGTATAGAATAGGGGTTCTATCAAAGGCATCGAACGCTTAACATATCACTCAACCTGAGCTCCGAAAATTTGCGAACTGTTGCTGGACATTTGTTCTGTCAGAAGTTCTTGTAGACAATCCTGCACCCCACAACCACCAATCATCTTACCTCGGAATGGTATCTCTATATATTTCAGCATTAGACCTTCTATTGAAGTTTTCAAGTTATTACACAGCTTTGGTATTACCAGTATGCCAAATATGTGACACTTATGTTTTTCAAAGTCAGCAATACAGATGTCATCTTTATAATATAATATATAAATGGGTCAGTTGACATTACCTTGAACAGAACCATTTAAGTTGCATGTGTCGACGGGTCACTCCTACAATACAGCTGCACAACACCATAGTTAATCAGCATATAATCCAACATGGGCAGGGATAATTTCAGTTTTCCTTTTATACGCCTTTTTGACAATGATTTAACTTATTCTCTGAGAATTCCTCATTACCTAAGAACAAACTTGGTTGCGGGAGATAATGAGTTCCAGTAGTCATGTGAGCCCAGCTTTTCTTGTCTTTGGTTCTCACAGTTATTCAAAAGCAATAAAACCAGTTGAATCCTTCATTACTGTTATCATGTATTCAAGTTACAAGCTGCAAATCAGATAAATCTTTCATCACTGCTATCGTCTATAAAAGACACAAGTTGCAAAACAGCTGCATCATTCATCACCGTCGTCATCTATCCCAGACACAAGATGCAGAACAAATGGTGTTTTATCTCGTGTCTATTGTACATTGGGCACCATTATTTTGTGATATCAATAACATAAGATAGACACCTCGCTGATCATAGTTGCCCATCCTTCAACTCAAGACGTTATACTCTCTTAACCCTGACATGTACATAACGACGTAATTTATAAAGAATGTAATCATTTCTTTGTGGTACAATAGGCTGCGTATAGTGTTTTTGTTTTGTTTTTCAAGCACTATAGCAAGGTAAAACAAAACTGTTCTGATTATTCTTACTGGGTTAAGTAACTGTTTGTTTCTAATTTTGGATGAGGAGCCAAATGTTTCCTGCTTATGTTAATTGAACTTACCACCTTTATATTATGAGTAACATGCAGAATCAAAGACATAAAGTATATTACGTGTTGTTCATTCTTTGATGTATAGATTAAGATATCCAGTTTATTAAAGAAATGATACTGGTATGTTTGAAAAGAGCGAAAACCATCAAGTTTTGAAAAATGCAACAAAAATTTATTTCCCTATAATTGAAAATGAAATTTTAAGAGAACATAAATTCACAGTTCACAGCATTGTGAATTAAATCCCAAATAGCCCTAAACGTCCTATAACAAATCCAAATGTATGAAATTCCAACTTAAGTTCAGTCGTATTCCAAATAAAATCCAATATTGAATGTGCTGATGTGCCGGTAGTCTCGAACGCGCTAATGTGCCAATGGCCTGAATTTGGAGATTTGAAAGTAGTCTTGTGATTTATCACAGTAATATAATCCAAAATGTCCTTGTCTGAATTCACTATAATTCCAAATTAATGTTTAAATCCAAGAATATTATTGAGCACTTTGTAATTTCAGTGAATAATAGTTTTAATATATAAATCCAACCAAATTAAATCCTGAACACAACAATAAGAATGATTCTGCATCGGATGTTAAGGCAAGAATGAATAATTCCAACATAATTAAGATTATATACCCCACTACGTGACCTAGGTCGTAATAACCATTTTCTAAAATTACTCCAACAACTAACAGAAAATTTCCATTCCGGAAGTTCCAAGGCCAGTATCAAGACTATCTTTAACTCAAAAGTTGAAGTAAACGTGTTTACTATTTATTTTGTTGTTTGCAAAATAAATATCACTAGTCAGAAATATTATTAATTTGATTATGCACAAAGGTCAAGTGCAAAATACAGATGTACATAACACATAATCATTAAGAAAAGCCAACAAATAATACAAATTAAATATATATAAAGTATTTAACATCTAAGAACATGCCTATACGTCATTCGCCGTCAATTACCTTATAGCTTCCCATGAACACAAATACAGTGAGGCATTTAAAGAAAATTTAAAAAATACATCTTATGTTGCAATTTTAATCAGAACGTCTCATTATTAACTAACTTATAAATTACATTTAAGTTGCTGGGTTTAGACACTGACCACTCACTAATGACACGTATGTTTTCAAGAGGAGTGAACGATGTATTCGTTTCGAATCTGGATCTCTGAGAGGCTGTAAAATGTCTGTAAAATTAGCATACGCGTTTATTGTCACCTCTCTCTCTCTCTCTCTCTCTCTCTGAGCAATTATGATCCTTATGTCTTCCGCTATTCGTCTGCTGTATCAATTTCCTCATTAGGTGGTAGGGGACAGTTTCGTAAATTGGCCCCCGCCAAATTTCTTAATTTAATGCTATGATGTAACCTTTTTATAGCTATTATTGTTTAATAATTAAAGATATGGATATATTTGTAAATTAGGTGTTTCAGGCTTGTGTTGTTGATATGAGGCACGTACACTTCCTGTAGTCACTTCACAGTTTGTTGCCAGTGAAATACCAATAATCGGCTATAAATCAAAGCTAGCCACCCATAGCAGCAGACACGTGGGTTCAAGGCAAGTAGAATATCTATCAAAAAAAAAAAATTTAAAAAAATGCGCTGATAACAACTATTTTAAATCGCATCAAGCAATTGAGTATACAATGTTTATCAAAATTATCACCTAGGGAAAGGGCTTGTGAGGATTACGTGCTTTTAAAAAATGGCCATGGGACGTGAAAAATTCATGTATAAATTTGGGGTTAAGTGCACACTTTCTATTATATGAACTTCCATTGACTTGTCCGGTAAAGTGAATGATAATCTGATATTTTGCTTTATTATGCCTTTCCAAAAATATGGACCTTTAAGACCTCACCCGTATACTTTTTAATGAATTGTTATATTAGGCAGATGTACGCGGCATTAACTGTGAGCCGACGCAATCTACCGGTACCATACAAGGGGGAGAATCCTTCCAAAATAAAAACGCATCCAGTCATAAGTTACTTTTCTTGCCTATCGATTTTACTCTCAGACAACAGACAATGTCCAAGTTTTGCCTTTGCCACTGAATACAACGGTTCAAAAGGTTACGTTTATACAAATTATAAATCTCTCAAGTGCATTTGAAAAGGACAGACTTCGCCATATAATGGGTACTCTCTCTCTCTCTCTCTCTCTCTGTGCATATATATATATATATATATATATATATATATATATATATATATATATATATATATATATATATATATATATGAATGAATGAGCCGTTAACACTGACTGCGTTGTTTTACTTATGTCGGGTCGCTGACATGGTAAATGAGCAAACCTTAGTAGTCGATGGTCAATTTTTACTTCATAGAATTTTCGTCTTCCATCCTAACTACATCTAATCTAAAGCTGAGGTAAATTTGGTTGGCAATTTCAATGCGTCTCATGGTTCACAGCTTCGTGGCATAATACGCTGTATATCGACATCGACACCTGTTAGATATCTAAATCTACAAAACATGGCTCGTATAACTTTTTGTATCACTTTTTGTTTCTTTCTTTTCGTTTATCATTAGAGAATTTTACATCGGTTGCAAAGGGTATGCGGGCCGTTATTGCAATTCTTAGCTATCAAAGTCTTTCACCTATTGAGTCTGGTAAGTCGCAAAGGTTAGCATGCAGTTACACGTGCTCTTTAAAATGCATGTTTGAACACTATTTAAGACCATACCTTGAAAGACGGCAACTGAACGATAAAACAGAAGACGTTAAAAAAATAATGGCTTTTCTGAATTGATTGTCGGTGGAAATTCATCATAATAAAACCGTACGGTAACGATGCTCTAGGATATTCAAAAGTTGCCAAGTTGATTAAATGTTTAAAGATGGTCGGAAATACTTTCACGTGACTTTCAAGACTTCCATTTTGTACAACGTGCGGAAAAGACATTACTGCCGTTAAATTACAAATAGTGGTCTCAAATCTCAGAAACATATCGTGTACCAAGGTTGGAGCAAACAGGACTGTCGCTATGAATCAAATAAAAATAGGACGTGTTGGGCATTAAAGTATGACAATAAAACTGACAGCCAAGGACCAGACTGTGTGATCGGTATGTGGGGTTATTTTCATGTACACAGACCACCCTTACTGTAAGATTCTACCCTGAATCTCACAATATATTAACAGCAAGAAGCGTCGAAACGAATCTCTGTGGTGCCACTTTGAAATGGTCGTCTGAGGAAGCACACTGTGTTACATAAAAAATAAAAGGAGGTAGAGCCATCGCAGAGGTTGAATCCAGTTCGGAAACCTTGAGCTGCAGTCGCAAAATACGTACAAGCCATGCTATTCTGATGGCTGAACATAGTACTTCTTGCATCAGAGTAATTTACACATAACACGGGTCAGGTATCTCCGAATTCACTCTAGTGGTCAGCAAGTAAATGAAGCTGCCTTCGTCATAAACATTCCTTGTATTTAATTTCTAGGTTTGGCTTTGAAACTAAGGTCAAACATATAAACATTTTCAGAAGAATAGCCAGATCCATGGGTTCCGACCCCAAAGGTTCTCTTTACCGTTCCGACCCCAAAGGTTCTTTTTACCGCACTGATGTATCATTTAACCCCTAAAATAGTTTTTACCCCAAAAAATACGCTTTTGTACTAGATGTTCTTTTGAACTGCTTCGAGACTATCGCCATATGCCGCCTCGCGGGATTAAGAAAACCCTCAAAGGTATTGGAAAATACCCCAATGAGCTCATACATAGTAAAATACTGCGTGTTGACTACGGTAGTGATGTTTATTTTGGTTACAAGCACTGTCAAGCGCCGAACATTAGGATCTGCCACCTCTGCTGATAATGTCGATGCACTTGGACTTTTCTCAGCTGATTATGTCTATGCACTTGAACTTGTCTCTGCTGATCATATATATGCACTTGAACTCTTCACTGCTGATTATGTCTATGCACTTGAACTTAGCTCAGAAGTTACCACCATCAATTAAAGACCAAAATATCTGAGCTATGGCAGCCACAGCAAGTCCGTAGGGACCTTTACATTGCGAGCTGTGATAGCCACAGTAAACAGTAAGTCCGTACGGAACCTTACATTGAGAACTATGGTTGCCACAGCAAGTCAGTAGGGGCCCTTACATTGCGAGCTATAGTAGTCACAGCAAGTCTGTAGGGGCCCTTACATTGCGAGCTATGGTAGTCACAGCAAGTCTGTAGGGGCCCTTACATTGCGAGCTATGGTTGCCACAGCAAGTCAGTAGGGGACCTTACATACCTTAATCGTTAGCTTGTGCGCCTGTCCAACATCGAAAATCCATTATGAGCCTTAAACTTAATTCAAGGGAAAGCTCAAATCTGAGCTATGGGCATGCTTTCAAACTGGTGTACATTGTGTAATGCTTCGAACGTATCAACAAGTGAAAGTCCTCTGCTAAGGTCTCTGCATAATCTCAAACTAAAACAATGCTGTTAAACAAAAGCTTAAACGATAATTAAACATAATTATACAGCTTTGATAAAACAATAAAGTGTGACAAGAAAGAATGTGCATCATATTCCGGGCTTACCAAGGGAATAGGGAATAACATTCCTGGACACCGATCTTGTTCCATTTTTCATAAATGGAGATAAAAGTGCACATTCAGCCACTGTTATCAAAGAAGATGCGGTGTGTAACACACTGTTATCACAGAAGATGCTGTGTATAACAGCGAAACACAAAGCAGGCTTGTTCTTTTAATGTGGATGGGTTTAGAGCACTGCTATCATCACTGAACCGGAAATCCATTCAACAGAGTTAAGGATAATAAATAAACAGGTCTTTTGTACCTTAGACTGTAATTTCTCCCCTGGTCCCGTGGTATAATTGTCTCATTTCTTACCAATTTATGTACAAATCGTCTCCTCGCCAGTTCTGACCGGTCTTCCCCCTTCTCCTCGGGCTATCAAGAGCGGCGAGTGATAATTGCATTGCAGACAAGTGCTGTTGTATTACCGCGCATCTTCAAACAGACGCTACATATATTCTGCAAATTATAAAGACCTTTCGAAAACAATCGATATCTTGTCTGAAGAAAAAAAAATTGGAGCAAATGTAACATGATTATGCCACTAATTTCAAATTACTCTATAGTATGTGAAATTGATGCCAAATTCTGTGTCGTCTGCTTCAACCAGAATGTGGAACTTATTGAATTATAATAACCGCTACAAGCCATGACCTTTCTATCACATAAGGCGCTCATTTTAGTGTGTCTGGTTTATGTTTCCGCCTTCTCACTTCTAATTGTGTGGTGTTGTGTTACAATCTGTGAAGCAGAAAACAAGCCTGGGATTAAATATGGAGGAAGAGTATAGAAAAATAGCAATAAGTCTAATTTTCATAGCGTTCAGTAAGTATAATAATCAACTATTTATTATATTAATTATGTTAGATATTAAAATAGGTTTACTTATTGACTGAGACAGATTTAGCTTGTACTTCTTGACCCAAGTACGTTGCTATAGAGACTGAATAATCTGGTATACGACTGAAAAACAAGTAACGTTCTATAACTAACATATTAGTGAATGATAGTCTAAAGAAGTCTTGATTTATGAGGTAAATATGAATCATTCTCAATCATTTTACTTATGTTGCCATTTTATTATAACAATATTTGACTAGTAGACAACAAGAAAGACGGGACTAAATGTCATATACCGTCAAACATGCCTTAAACAGAGTTCCATGTCATATGCAATCAAATATGCCTTAAACAGAGTTCCATGTCATATGCAATCAAATATGCCTTAAACAGAGTTCCATGTTATATACAGTCAAACATGCCTTAAACAGAGTTACATGTCATATACAGTCAAACATGCCTTAAACAGAGTTCCATGTCATATACAGTCAAACATGCCTTAAACAGAGATCCATGTCATATACAGTCAAACATGCCTTAAACAGAGTTACATGTCATATACAGTCAAACATGCCTTAAACAGAGTTACATGTCATATACAGTCAAACATGCCTTAAACAGAGCTCCATGGGAAGTGAGAATTATCAGGTAAGTGGCTACTTAACAGATGTTTGCTTTTTATCATTTTCTTGGCTTTACAGGGGCAGGTCGAGGGGAGGTTAGGTCTAAATTGGAGGCCTCCTCCCCTCTCCACTCTCCCCATAAAATAATATAAAATAAAATGAGCGTTAAAGAACCGGAGTGTTTCCTTGATTACATTTTCGTTACAGTTATATGGTTAAAATTATGCCCTGGAAATGTTAAAATTGCAGAAACTTCCAAGAGTCCTCATCAGGTGTTCCATCCCACAGACCTCTTTATACAAGTTTATAACGCTAGACTTCTATATCTGAGCATAAAACATTTGTGTCCCTCCACCATAAGCACTTTCCTAGTAATCATACTTTTAATTGTACATAAGTATATGAGCAAGTTGAGCGTTTATTCTTTTCCCGATAGATACTTGTGTAAAGGGATGGCCACCAAGACTCCAAATCAACAATATAGAGGCGCTATCTCCATACGCCATCAAATTATCATGGACCGCAAGGCATGGCCATGCTTCGGCTAGCAGAGATATTTCTTACACAGTAAGATACAAGGAAAAAGGTGGAACGTACGAATATGTAGACGTTCTGGATTCCGAGGCGGAGATAACTGATCTCGAACCGGATACTATATACATGTTTTCTGTAAGGTCCGTGTCGGAGGACAAGGAAGGTGCTTGGTCCAAACATGTTATTTCAGCCACGATGTCTGAACCAAATACAGGTGATCTCTCTCTCTCTCTCTCTCTCTCTCTCGTTTTATATGTGAATAACATGTATTTATTTCTTGCTCTAAATAAATAATCATACGAAACTTCCGCTTCCGTGTGGAATAAATTCCTATGAAAGTATAGTGTGTATATGTACGTATTCATACAGATTTTGTGTTTGAAACTGCAGCAAGTGATGTGACCCTACCCTTTAGAACGGCAAAAGTCTGTTTCTTGGTCTAATAAATAAATTTAATAAAACAAATATATTCAGTTCCAAAACAGAAGTAATTCATATCAGGAACCTTTCACTTGTTTTGAAATTGTTCATTTATTCCTAAAAAAAGAAAACTAACGATATTGAGCACTCAAATATGGATACAGTAGTAAGTTTGTTTTTATAGGCACTATTAATTAATTAATTTATTTATTTATTATTAGCTAATTAATTTATCAAAAGAGGAGATATATAACCTATCTTTCATAGGGATTATTGCCATGAAAATATATAATCTTCTCATTCATGTACATGATTCCATATATCTATGGTTGCTTAAGTTACAAAGACCGTAAAGAAAACGGGATGATAAAATGAACATCGCTTCACTCCAGCTCCTATAATAAAGACAGTTTGATAACGAATATAAAATATCTTCAAATATACAAATTAGTTGTAAAATATACTTTCAGATAAAATTACAGTAAGTCTGTTTCACAATTATAAATATTGAATTACAACGAAATTGAAACTCACGCAGCCAAAAAAAAAAATACCCCCAAACGCCAAAACAACAACAACAACAACAACAACAACAACAACAACAACAACAACAACAAAAACAAAGGTTTTAGCATTTTAAAAATCTGCACGCTTTGTCGCCGTTATCTTATAGGCGATATGATGAACTCAACACTTCCTGTACCGGAAATAGTCAGTGGTCATGCGCTGTCTCCACATTCGATCAAATTGGTATGGAATATTAGGAACAGAAAAGGCGCTCTTAAAAGTGATGTCACATATAATGTGAGGTATATATTCCGTGGTGGAAATATTGAATATATAGATGTGAATAATACAGAAGTAACTTTAAAGTTTCTGATGGCTAATACGACATACGTGTTTTCTGTGAGGTCCGTTTTCGAGGATGTTACTAGTGATTGGTCGGAACAATTTCCAGTGACAACAATGGAAGTCTTTCATTCAGGTAATCCTCTCATCTCCCATATCTATTTCTCTATAAAACATACAGATATACAACAAAATATTGACAAAACATCTATGTCAGATTTCTATTTCTCATAAATTATAATTATCTTTTTGTCTAAGGTACACATTTGTAATTCCACAACCGATTTAAGAAAACATTGACCCTTTTTCCGTTCTAGTTTATCTTAGTCGCTTATTCTAGCTTCTGAATTTAATGATACAGATTAACGCGATTGTTCTCTTTTTTGCACAATACTTTGCAATTTTGTTTAAACGCACTAGTATATAGTTTAAGGCGCTAAAGTGCACCTTTGCCTCGTAAATATCTCGTAGGATTCCACGAGTTTTCATTATTTGCTTGTATCCTGTTTTAATCGCCATTTTTGAAACCATGCATCTATTTCCTACACGTTTCACAGCTGGACATCTTGCGCAATTTTCATTTGTTGTCTCAGTTTTTTTATGTGAACGTTCTTGGGGCTAAGGGACGTATAATAGACTAGGTTCGCTCTCCTGTCTGTCGTAAAAATTGACTAATGGAGGTCCGGAGTAGCAGAGGCTCATTGGTTATGGTGCCGTACTCGCGACTGAAAGGGTACGGGTTCGAATCCTGCCATTGGATCAGCATGGATCGGCTGTTGCAGTGCATCCATGGGAAAGACACCTTAGTCAGCATTAGACAGTCTACTTATGTTGCTATGCCCAAAAGTACCAAAGCAAACCAGTCGTTTACACGATAATGACAATGGCGTTAAGAACATAATCCCGTAATTACATATCCTCTAAGTCAGATACGTTACTCTGAACATATCTACGTTACTCTGAACATATCTACGTCTTCGAAGTTAAGCCTGGTTGAGGAACCAAAGATACTGGAAGATCATTAATTCTGACCCTATTCTTATTTAAGTTGCACGACGTTGAAATTTTGGAACTTCGAGTCTTGGGAGAAATATAATGCTTGAAATGTTCTGAGAGTGTGAATCCTGATTTGCTTTAACTTTATAGAAGTTGCCTAATAGTGTCAGGTGCATTTCAGTATCGAAGTAATTATTTACCAGTTTTCCACATCAGAGACCTCGTGGCCAGTTCCTGACATAGCCATCTAAAAGAGTTGATGAGTAGATTGTGGCTTTCCCGCACACGAAAAATGCATAAGTTGTGAATAAGTCACAGTTAATTTGCATACAGCGGTTAAGTTCCAGAATAAGAATTAATATGACAAACATGTTATCCCTTTCTTTTACAGACGAAGCATCCAAGATAGTGACAGTCACTGAAGTTTCTTCAGGTTATGTAATCGTCACTTGGTCGGAACCCGAGATATTGGAAGGCAGAAAGATTACCGAGTATAGGCTAACCCTAAGACAAGACAAAGAAGGTCCGCCCATGTTAGACTTTATCTTTGAAATTCTTGCACACATTCCAACAGTACAAAGTATAAGGAAATATTATAATGCTTCGCAGTGTCAGCTAAATACATTTATCTAATTCTTATTCTCTAGATCTCCATGTTGTTCGAGGTAGATTTTAATCTTAAAATCAATTAAGTTTACAATTATCAAATTTTCTAAAGAACAATTAGAAGATATGTCTAAATCATTTTTCCAAGTATAATTTTCTGAATAAAGACCAATTTGATCTTATTAGAGACATATACTTGTGCAAAGTGAAGATACTATTTGCTGTTATCTTTAATTTTTGTTTAATCCCATATTTAAATTTCTTGTTCACTGAAAGCTCCATCCCGTGACGTCGTTGTACAGAAGCCACCTTACAAGTTGTCCAAACTGGAGCCAAATTCTCACTATTCCGTCAGTGTATATGCCCTCTTTAAGAGCGGGAAACAAAAGCTAGGGACGTCTAGATTCGTAACAGCAGAAAGGGCTATTAATCTGCCACCTCCACCCCCCAGAAAGTTGAGAACTAAGCTCATAGGAGACAAGGTATTTGTAAGTTCCTACTATCTGTTGAAAGAAAATGTGGCTCTCATAAGGTTAAGACTGAGAGAACACACGTCGAGTCAAAACTTGGGGTACACATACATAAAAAATCGACAACAGCGAAATTTGAAATAGTAAGATCTTTTCTCGCATGTAAGACCAGCTCCTCTGTGGCGTCTCTCTAACTTTCTAGGCGCTTCTTTTTGTGTTCACAAGTAAGATTTGGCTCAGTTGTTTCCGATTACTCTGTGCCACGTGGCTGTCACGAGCGTTCCTAAGTCATTTTTATGCCTTCACAGACCAATTTTCGTCATTTTGTTGCCATGCTGTATAATTAGTGCAAATATTTTAACAGCTTTCCTAATAACAGAGCTTATATCCTGGATTTCAGAGAGTATTTGTTCCGATTTATTTTGTATTATGCTCTGTAGACAACCACGTGGTTCGCAATTATATCGTAAAGTATTTCACCTCTGACAAGAACCTATCTGCAGACCTTTCAATCTGTAATCTCAAACGATACGCCAAGACCTAACGCACTTGGTTACTAACACACTGTAAATATAACTCTTCTATACCTCTTTTACATACATTCAGATATCACAATAGTATGTCATAGTTGAAATAGCGAATCTACCTTCACAACAGAATGTTATAGCTGAAATAGTGAATCTACCTTCACAACCTTCACAACAGTATGTCATAGCTGAAATTGTGAATCTACCTTCACAACTGTATGTCATAGCTGAAATAGTGAATCTTCCTTCACAACAGTATGTTATAGCTGAAATAGTGAATCTACCTTCTCAGGAGGAGCGAACTCCTGAATGGAGATTGATGCAAATGTTCTGCGCGATCGTTACCAAAGGTACACGTGCACAGCACGGCCGTCCTATTCAATCAACCAGGATTGCTAATTTTATAGTCTACATTTATTTTAGTAAGATTTCAAATATCAAGAAAGTAGGTCTGCGCCAATAAATATCGATTTTTATTGGATAATATCCCCCTGATACTATGTCAGCAAACAATTATACTAGTTTTCCAGCGCCATTAAACTATCGTTTTGTTTATTTTTGTGTTGTTATATATCTATACAAGTCGGTTGGTGTGGTCCTTCGTCGTTTCCTCGTTGGAGATCGGTACACACTCTCTGCATGCTCATATGCAAGGTACGCTTGCATAGGACATTCATTCGGATAGTACATTGAGATAAGTTTGTTCTCTATATCTGAATCTTTTGCTTGTTTTGGTTGGTTAACACAGGCATATTTATGTTGTTATTTTTTCTATCCTGCATTTTTTCCCTTCATGCTTTGTGTGTCTTTTTGTTTTAACATGTTTGTGAACATATGCGTATTTAATATTTCTGTCACATAAACACTTTAACTTGGAAAGATTTCATTCTTTTAGCTCGAAAAGTACGCTCTCTATGTCCCCCAAATCACGCTGCATCCTAAATGATCGAGATAGGCATTGTTAGTATTTGGCATTTATTTGTTAAACATTGTCTGTTTATTACTCAATAGCACCATTATAGCATTTTATCTACTCCATTTTGTTAGTAGTACGATTGTAAGCTATCCGCGAGTCTGGCTATTAGTGGCTAGTCTAGTTCCATTTGATACGTGAAATATTACTATGATAAACCTAGGGCATGTACTGTTTGCATTTAGGTCTCCGTTTATAGCTTTGTTAGATTTCAGTGATTATTTGTCGACCATGGGGAGTCTGTGTTGCGAAGACATCTCTCATTCCTAGTGATTAGCCAATGTCTATGAGCAAATGTCATAATGTACAATATTCACGAGACTTAATCATGGATTAGTTTCGTAAAATAACCCTCCCTAATTTCTGAACACAAGGAATTCTCTGGAAATCTGAAAGTGTTTAGTAATTTGAGATAGGAATCATTCTTTGTATTAGGTGTTTGTGTCGTGTTTTGTGGTGCCTGTTGTAAAACACCAATTTTCGGCTGGGATCAGCTTAATGATGAGTCATACATATGTGAAGCAAGAAAAACCATGCAAGCATGAAATTAAGAGTTACGTGAGGTGTGGTCATTAGATTATACGAGGAACATTATTTGTAGTATTTGCACTTTTATGAACCCTTTTCTGTTTTAAGGTCACTGTAAATAGCGGTGACAGCCTTAAGCCAGACTCACGCAGAAGTTGTTTGATTTGCTCGGAAGTGAGACCCCTTGTTTGCTAAAATACCATCTAGCCTGACCGGTCCAATAACTGTATAGTAGTGAATGGAAATGAAAGATCTGAATTTTTAAACAAATCACTCGATGTATTTTTCGCTTTGTAGACGCAAAAAGTCAGGTTAGGTTTGTATGTTCGCCCCTAATGCTTTTTGTACATGGTGGACATGTGGCATACATCACATCGTTTTCTCTGGAGTCGGGATATTCAGCGTAACTTTCTATATTTTGTGTGTTCTGCAATATATTAGTTGTCTTTTTTCTTGGCAGAACATTCTGGTGACGTGGAAGCCACCAGAAAATAACTCGGTGACAAGCTACATTCTCCGATACAAGAGACGGAAGGCTGAGCCTAAAGAACTATGTCAGGTTCAGATTGATGGTAGCAAGCGGAAATACATAATCAAGGGTTAGCATTGTATATATATATATATATATATATATATATATATATATATATATATATATATATATATATATATATATATATTCTTTCATAGAACTTTGTCAGGATTATTCTGGATTCACATCACAATACTGTTAACTTCCTCTCACATTTTTCATTTATAACTTTGATAATTTAATTGTTTGCTTAAGTTTTACAAATCTTGTTGGATTTGCTTCTTTATGTTAGCTTGTGATCACAGAATTTTAACAATATATTAAGTCTGACTGGGCATTGTTATATGCAATTTGTCCATTCACCCGGGGGATTCATCTGTTTCGTAACAGCGCGCTAGTCCATAAATACGACATCGTAACAGAATACCTAGACGAATATGGGATTCTGATTCACCAAGATCCTGAATACATTCCGGGTTAGTGACCATACAAGTTTTGACTGAACCAAGTTATTAAGACGCTGAGATATAACAATTTGAAAGCTGCCACTCAGTCTGTGGTGTACACCCGAAAGCAACCTTAGAAAGGCATTTCTAACTGTATTGTCAGGCTGAAAATATGTGTTTAAGCGAATGGAGAATACCCTCGAGCAACTCGACTGTAAATATTTAGACAGAATAATCTATGGTTTGCAGAGCACCATTTTTAAGAACTGTCCAAACACCTCTCGTAGGCATGCCACTCCTCACGCCACTCATTTCATGTCGTTGGCATACCACTCATCACACCACTCACATGTCGTTGGCATGCCATTCCTCACGCCACTCATTTCATGTCGTTGGCATAGCACTCATGTCATGTCGACGGCACAAATCGTTTTTTTCCCCCAAAGGATCTGCTCCTCCATACATGTACAAAATTTATTACTGTAGTCAGTTGTATTAGTCTGAGTTTCCGCTAACCCTTCCCACCCCATTTTAGATATTTCAATAATTTTGTTGCGGTGTGTGGTCAGATCGCATTGCTTAATGAAAAGTTGAAATTCTTCGCCACCGCGCGAGGCGGCAGTAGCCGCTTACTAGTGGGCCTAAAAATTAAACGACCTTACATCGAGTTATATCTGTATCTAGGCTGTAAGTGCTGTGTAGTAATGAAACTTGCATTTTTATTCATATAGCGATATTAAATTATATTTTCCCCCATTGCACTGTATTGTATTGAAGAATATTTACTAAAAACTGGAAGATATATATTTCGTGGCATCTAGTCGACGATCACGATGTATTTCCGGTTCCACACTATTGTGGAATGGTCACGGATCTGAAGGATCCCTCAAAGAGAGCCTAGTTATTCCCGAAGTTTTTGCTCTCTCACTTCTAGTACACCAATACCGTCCTCGAGCCAACTTCACCATTGGCGACAGCAGCATCCAGGTTACACCAGTGAATTATGCTACCCCTCCCCTCGTGAAACAATTAAAATACAATAACGTAGCCTTGTACAACAGCAGACACGGTCAAGTACGAATACGATTATATATATTACGCATGCGCGCACATGAGTTGGTTTCGTTAGAGGTTGAAATTTTTTTTATCAGTACTGTACGAAATTATTATTATAATAACCACGTAGTACATGAATATGTGTCCGATAAGAATAATCTCACTGGTTCATAAGAGCTCGAGTATTAGTAATCCTTCAAAGCATGCAACATAGAATTGAATTCAATCTGTATGTTCAATTATAAAAATGGCTAACTTGAAACAGATTATAGTCTATCTAATACCGTGGCGTTATGTTAATATATATTAGGTCTGACATTCTAGGATTTTATAATACATTTTTATACAGTCAGTATATAAAACAATTCAATCACATAAAACGGATAGCAAGAAAGAACAATTTTATATTTCACATAACTCAATAACTGAAGATTGCTCCAGTAAAGAGGACAGCTTCCTGACAAAATTAATCTGTATTGTGATTATACAGAGAGAATTTACTCTGAAACTGCCACGGTTATGGTAAAGTATTGCCTTACATTTAAAATATCTCTTCACATTATGATAAGCTTTTGAAGCAGAAAAACCTTGTGTCAGCAAAATAATATATAAGAATCTGACACTGATTTTGTAGGTGTGCGAAGTGATAGCAAGTATGGCGTCCAAATGGCAAGCTTTCACCATCGTACAACAGGACCATTTACGGACTGGGTTGTAGAGAAAACTCCACCCATAGGTAAGTAACCTCGTGGAAATCATTCATTTAAAAGAAAACAACACTAATCCCAATTTAATGTATCCGTGTGCATATATATATA
>JAECUM010008370.1:0-32108 GCA_016617855.1 Megalonaias nervosa | reverse complement strand
AAAAAAAAAAAAAAAAAAAAAAAAAAAAAAAAAAAAAAAAAAAAAAAAAAAAAAAAAAAAAAAAAAAAAAAAAAAAAAAAAATACAGCAGACCTACCACTGGACGATATAATGTTAAATATCATATTGCTAAAAAAATAATAAAATTTAATTTTACTGTTGCCGAACAGCAAATATTTTAGCAACTTATAAAACCGTTTTTAAATCTAAAGATCACTGGCCAGCAAACGAGCATAAAATACAATTTTATTTTTGTTAAAATATTCCATTGGATGCCAGTCGATGATACAAGAAAATTACATTTCATTTCCTTATGTAGACCGGCCAAATGTAAATCTGTACTTATGAAATACGAACAAGTATTTATTCAATCAAGATCGACTGAGTTGGCACCCAACTATTAAATTTATCGCTATACCCGCGCCATTTGACTAAATTTGTGTTGCCTCGCTTCCGAATCACCTTTTCAATAACGAATATATCTTGCTCAGCTTTTTTTTGAAGTTCTTGTTCATAAAAACTGCCAGTGATAGGTTCTCCAGCTAGATCTTTTAACGCATATGTCACTGGTATTGTTAAAAGTACTTTATCAACAACAAATACTTCTTCTCTCCAGTTTGGAGTAAATCCTTTCTCAAATGTTTTTTCGTCAGAGAAATTCTAACTTTATCACCCACTTTAAATTTATGTCTACGGTATATATTTTCATTGGCTAATATTGAATTTTTAATGGCGTCGTTTGGTGACATTTTGTTGGTTCGGTGTTTTGTGTTATTATATTCATACACCATTTTCTGTAGATGGTCAATGTATTGATTGGTACTTTTAGCTGTCAAATACTTGTGTATTTTTTCGTTGAGTGTGCGGTTAAATCTCTCGACGACAACACTTTTACCTTCATTTCCAGTGTTACGACCCTGTAGTTAAATTACATATGTGTTAAAATTTAAATTCTTCTAATTCTTTGTTTCATTTTTTATTTTATTTTTATATCACTAAATGTTATTATTATTATGGTGATGATTATGTTAGCAAGGTCTAATAGTTTGTTAGAAACATCATATTTATTTAAAACGTAAATGTGACTCGTGTAAGCACGATTTTTGCATGACGGTTTTTCGTATCAAGTAAACAGTGAGAAAGAGCTATGTAAATGATTGGCTGTGACCACGTTATTTCAAAATAATACTTGTTTACGCATTGTAGTGATTTCGAAATCACACGTGTCCTTCATGCGTGTGTACATGTAATGACGCATTAGCTTGTTTTAAATGCTCAGTTACCTGTAAGAAATGTTTAGTCGTAGTCATAGTCGTAGTCAGTCATAGTTGAGAGTCACATCATAACATCTTGTAGAGTTTCTAATACCTTAAGGAAAAGGTATTTCTGTGCTGGAAAGAGGTGTTTGTTCATTCGTACGTATTAGGAACAACAAGTGTGTTGTTAGTGGTGGTAGCTGTACTTCATCTACTTTCTAAATAATTATTTTCCCTGGAGAACAACCCTACTGGCTTTGGACAAAGACATTTGTTGAAACTATTTCTAAATTGGAGCAGAACAATTCAAATTGTGCTTCACAGTGAAAATTCTGGACATTCTGTTTTAGCCTTCGTCTGACGTCATCGTCCGCCATCTTGGATCGGAACTGAGATTCAGACTGTATCAATTTAGAACTGTTTATTCACAGGACTTATGTGTTTTCACAATTTTAGGTCATATTTTTGGGTCTTCTTCGTAAATCGTAAGTCTTGTTTCACATATTTACCTTTTCTCCGTGTTTTCTAAGGAAATAAATTATTTTTGTTAAAATTTACAAAGCTTGTTGTCTTCACTCTTTCTTTGTGTTACTTTGAACGAGCCGATACGTAACATAAAGAAATTGGGTTGCTCGTCCGGGATGGATCTATGAATTTGGCTGATATATGAAATTGGCTAAAAATTGAAATTTAAATTCCCTAGTTCATTTTATTTGAAATTTTAGTGAAAACAACAGGCTTTAAGAATGTCAAAAGTGGAGAGTTTTCTTTCTAGTCCAACTCAACAACAGTTGGATAGTTTGAAGAAGGATGAGTTGCTTGAACTTGCCAGAAAGTACGATCTTTCTGAAGCTAAAGCTTCCTTGACAAAGCAAGAAATCAAAAAGATTTTAATTCAATTTTTGGTAGGACAGAATGTTTTTGACCAAAGTGTTTTGGCATCTGTCAGTAAGTCTATGACAGACTCTGACAGTAAGAAATTAGAACTAAAAATAAAAAAAATGGAAATAGAGTTAAGGAAGCTCGAGCTTCAGAGTCAGAATGAACAAATGAAAATGCAATTAGAAGAATGGGAAAAAGAAAGGCAACTAGAATTACAAAAGGAACAAATACAAATAGAAGAAAGGGAAAAACAAAGACAAATAGAAGAAAGGGAAAAAGAAAGACAAATGGAATTACAAAAAGAACAAATGGAATTACAAAAAGAACAAATTGAATTACAAAAAGAACAAATGCATGTACAGGAAAGGGAAAAAGATAAAGAATTTCAACTTAGAATGAAAGAGTTGGAGCTGGCAAGTGACAGGCACGATTCCACTTCTCGTGCAAATTCAAAGTTTAACATTTTAGGAAACGTCAAGTTAGTTCCCCCTTTTAGTGAAAAGGAAGTAGACAAATATTTTATTCTTTTTGAAAAAGTTGCTGAGAATTCGAAATGGCCAAGAGAGTATTGGACTCAATTATTGCAGAGTGTACTTTGTGGCAAGGCCAGAGATATCTATATATCTCTGTCAGTACAACAAAGTTCTGATTACGATTTGGTTAAGGAATGCATCTTGAAGGGTTATGCATTAGTCCCTGAGGCTTATCGGCAAAAGTTCAGAAACTATAGGAAAGATGCTAGACAAACTTATGTTGAATTTGCTAGAGAAAAAGAACAGTTATTCAAAAGATGGTGCTTAGCCAAGAAAATCGAACATGATTTTGAAAGTCTTGAACAATTAATATTACTTGAAGAGTTCAAGAACTGTGTCCATAGTGACATTAAGAATCATCTTGAAGAGCATAAGTTTGAAACCTTGGAAAAAGCTGCTATTGCTGCTGATGAGTATTCCTTAACTCATAAAGTTCCTGCTGTAAGCAAATCTTTCACTCAGCAGTCTACTGATAGAAAGGTGTTTCAACCAAATACGACTCTCAGTAAAACTCAATCTGGCACAAATTCTAAAAATCAAGCCTCTGAGAGACTTGATTCAAAATCCTTGTCTATTCCTACGTGTACCTATTGTAAGAAAAAAAGGACACGTCATTTCTGATTGCTTCAGATTGAAATATAGGCATCAGAATCAAGATAGACCTATCCCAAATGCTCTTATTGCTAAGAGGTCAAGGTCACGGTCATGTATTGAAAACAATACATTTGTTGGGTTTGAAAAACCTCAGTCTGATTGTGTTATGGAGAATTTCGAACCATTCATGTCGAAGGGTTCTATATCACTCTTGGGTGATTTGGCCAATCCTATCCCTATTAAAATTTTGAGGGATACAGGAGCTTCTCAGAGTCTTTTAGTTTCAGGTATTTTGCCTTCTTCTGAGAAGACCTGTTCTAATGAGAGTGTTCTCATTCAGGGAGTAGAGTGCGGCTTTGTTAATGTTCCTCTCCATTCTGTTAATTTGTCATCAGACTTAGTTTCAGGACCTGTGACAGTCGGTGTAGTGTCTACTTTACCCGTTGAGGGCATTCATTTGTTGCTAGGCAATGACTTAGCTGGAGACAAGGTTGTGGCTAATCCACTTGTAACTGACAAGCCTTCTTTGGATCAGAAAGTTGATCCTATTGAAAAAGAAATCCCTGATTTATACCCAGCTTGTGCAGTTACCAGAGCTACGGCAAAGAAAGCTCTTGAGAATGATTTTGATAAGGAGTGTATTCCTTTAGCTGACACATGTATTGGTCAGGCTTTTGATGAGGTCACTTTCACTTCTAATTTGGATCAGTCGAAAGGTATTGATCATAGTGATCCTCTTTTGAATACTCATTCTCTTTTATCTGATCAGGGTGATAAACGACAATCACTTGTCGTCGAACAGGAGAAGGATCCTGAGATCTCCTGTTTGTTTCAGCGGGCCGTTAGTGAAACTGAAGCAACTGAAGCACCTGTCTGTTACTTCATTAAAAATGGAGTTGTTATGAGAAAATGGAGACCTCCCGAGGTACCTGCTAGTGGCGAATGGTCAGTAAAATATCAGATTGTGGTTCCGAAACCTTACAGACAGGAAATACTTAGTTTGGCCCATGAAACTCCTATGGCTGGTCATTTAGGGATAAATAAAACGTATCACAAGATCTTGACTCACTTCTATTGGCCAAAAATCAAAAGTGATGTTTGCAAGTTTTGTAGATCTTGTCATACTTGTCAAATTGTAGGAAAACCAAATCAAAAGATACCTAAAGCTCATCTGCAACCAATTCCTGCATTTGACGAACCGTTCAGTAGTACTAGAATTATGGTAGATTGTGTTGATCCCTTACCGAAGACCAAGTCAGGTAACCAAAATTTGTTGACCATCAAGTTTGCGTCAACAAGTTTTCCAAAGGCAATTCCGTTGCGGAATTTTGCTCAATTTGGCCTTCCCAAATTTGTTAAATTTGGTCAAAGGTCAGATTTCAAGTCTGGTATGTTCCAGCTTGTTACACTTGAATTTTGCATTCAGCAGTTCAAGTCAAAAGTGACGCTATGGTTTCACCAAAGTGTACTAGAGAGAATTTTTGAGTCCCGTAATAAAGTCCATTCTCTCTTGCTCATTCTGCAGAATTTTCTTCAAGTTAGATTTTATGGCCCTTACAAAGTAAAGAAGTAAATGAATGAGTTAAATTATAATATTAGTACTCAAGTCTACGTAAATGAATGGAGTACTACTATTTTCAAAGAAATAGCCAAGTAAATCATGCAGTTAATTTAGTTGTACCTGTCCCACCAGCTGAGGATTTGAATGAAGGAATTCAGTCGGATTCTACTAATCTTGGAACAACAAGTCTTCGGAATTCGGAAGTTATGGAAAATCTAGACCAGAAACTTTCTCATTTACAAAATCAAGAAAAAAGTGAACTTAAACAATTATTCTCTGAATATGAGCACTTGTTTCCATACGTGCCTACAAGGACAAACAAAATTTTTCACGACGTTGAAATAGTAGATTCGAAAACCATGAAACAACACCCATACAGGATGAATCCTTTTAAACAGGAATACATGAAAAAAGAGATTCAGTATTTACTGGAAAATGATTTTATAGAGCCCAGTAAGAGTGATTGGAGTTCACCGTGCATTCTTGTTCCGAAACCGGATAAAACTTTCCGAATGTGTACGGATTATAGGAAGGTGAACAGTGTGACAAAAACAGACTCATTTCCATTGCCAAGAATCGATGACTGTATCGACAAAATTGGAAATGCCAAATACGTCACTAAATTCGACCTTCTGAAGGGTTTTTGGCAAATTCCACTAACGGAAAGAGCAAAAGAAATTTCGGCATTTGTGACTCCAGATGGACTCTACCAGTATAAAGTAATGCCATTTGGGATGAAGGGTTCTCCAAGTACTTTTCAACGTCTTATGAATATGATTACTTCTGGTCTAGACAATTGTGATGCCTATATTGATGATGTCATCATCTACAACAACACCTGGAAAGAACATCTAGCCACGATTCGAAGTTCTTCGACAGACTCACGGATGCAAATTTGACTATTAATTTATCTAAAAGTGAGTTCTGCCGTGCGTGTGTTACTTTTCTAGGACATATGGTGGGGCATGGTCAAATTAAGCCTATAGATGCTAAGGTCAAGGCTATTTCTGAATTTCCTGTGCCTGTCAGTAAAAAACAGCTGATGCGATTTTTGGGTATGGCTGGGTACTATCGCAAATTTTGTTCTAATTTTTCTGATGTTGTTGAACCTCTGACAAACTTGTTGAGAAAGAAAAACAAGTTTCTTTGGACTGGAAAATGTCAAGAGGCTTTCGATAGATTAAAAGCCATACTTAAAAGTGCACCAGTTTTAACAGCTCCAGATTTCAGTCAACCATTAAAACTATCTGTGGATGCAAGTGATGTTGGGGTTGGAGCAGTTTTGTTTCAAGATGACAAAAATGGTGTTGAACACCCAGTGTGTTATTTCTCTAAGAAATTAAATAAACACCAAAGAAACTACTTATCAATCGAGGCAGAATGCTTGGCTTTAATGCTAGCGTTACAGCATTTTGAAGTTTATATCAGTTCAGCTCCTTCTCCGGTTGTTGTGTTTAGTGATCACAACCCCCTTACTTTCATCAGCAGAATGAAAAATAAAAATCAAAGACTGTTGAGATGGAGTTTATTTTTGCAAGAGTACAATCTTGATATCAGGCACATTAAAGGAAAAGATAATTTAATTGCAGATGCACTTTCCCGTGTATAGAAATGTCATTTTCATATACACCTTTGCGTAAATTCATAAGTTCTTCTTACGTAAAATTTCTTTTTTACCTCATGTATAATTTACATCTGGTAAAAAAGAAAGCTTTATTACATAAATCTTTCTTTTTTCTTTATGGGGGAAAGTGTTACGACCCTGTAGTTAAATTACATATGTGTTAAAATTTAAATTCTTCTAATTCTTTGTTTCATTTTTTATTTTATTTTTATATCACTAAATGTTATTATTATTATGGTGATGATTATGTTAGCAAGGTCTAATAGCTTGTTAGAAACATCGTATTTATTTAAAACGTAAATGTGACTCGTGTAAGCACGATTTTTGCATGACGGTTTTTCGTATCAAGTAAACAGTGAGAAAGAGCTATGTAAATGGTTGGCTGTGACCACGTTATTTCAAAATAATACTTGTTTACGCATTGTAGTGATTTCGAAATCACACGTGTCTTTCATGCGTGTGTACATGTAATGACGCATTAGCTTGTTTTAAATGCTCAGTTACCTGTAAGAAATGTTTAGTCGTAGTCATAGTCGTAGTCAGTCATAGTTGAGAGTCACATCATAACATCTTGTAGAGTTTCTAATACCTTAAGGAAAAGGTATTTCTGTGCTGGAAAGAGGTGTTTGTTCATTCGTACGTATTAGGAACAACAAGTGTGTTGTTAGTGGTGGTAGCTGTACTTCATCTACTTTCTAAATAATTATTTTCTCTGGAGAACAACCCTACTGGCTTTGGACAAAGACATTTGTTGAAACTATTTCTAAATTGGAGCAGAACAATTCAAATTGTGCTTCACAGTGAAAATTCTGGACATTCTGTGTTAGCCTTCGTCTGACGTCATCGTCCACCATCTTGGATCGGAACTGAGATTCAGACTGTATCAATTTAGAACTGTTTATTCACAGGACTTATGTTTTCACAATTTTAGGTCATATTTTTGGGTCTTCTTCGTAAATCGTAAGTCTTGTTTCACATATTTACCTTTTCTCTGTGTTTTCTAAGGAAATAAATTATTTTTGTTAAAATTTACAAAGCTTGTTGTCTTCACTCTTTCTTTGTGTTACTTTGAACGAGCCGATACGTAACACCAGTGACAAATTTTTTGATGTTATTTTGTTCCAAAAACTGCTCAAATATTTTATTAAAAAATTCTGCTCCGTGAACGGTCCAGACTCTGTTTGGTTTTCTTTCTGTACTAACGATAACCTGTTTTAACGCATCAGTGATTGACGTTCCTGTCTTATCTGGAACTGGTACACTAAAAGCATATTTTCTAAACACATCTACAACATTAAAAAGATATCTGTTATGATTGTGAAATTCAGATAGATTTGACATATCAACTAAATCTATTGCCCAGATATCGTCAACGGCATTTGCGACAACCTTACGTCGCGGAAACTTTTTTTTTTAGGTTTGTGTAGCTCAGACGCTAGATCATCATATAATTCTCTGCTGAGTCCGAGTTTATATTTTGCTCCAACAAAACCTTGTACCAGCCTTCGGTCAAATCGCTCTCGCATGTTCACAGGTTTCATGTCACGAAGTTCGTCTAACATTACTTTATCACAGCCGTGCTTATCTTGTTCGTTGTCCCTGTAGCAGATATCATGGCGCATTGCTATTGCATCAACTTGATTGTAAGGCTCTTGTCCTGGCAGCGGATTATCGTTTTCGTCGAACTGTCTGCGTAGCAGATTATAAGGTCCAGTATATTTATGGCCTGGCAATGTCCAACCGCCTTTTGGTTTTGGTAATTTGACAATGAATTTATGTATATCTATACCTGTTCCAATTATTTCCCGGTGATTACAACGTTGACAGTATGTAACAATTTTATTTTGCTCAAGACAGAGATCTCTATCACAATCGCACTCGCATGTCATTATTTATTCATCGTCTACTAAAATAACTGGGCAACCCGCTCCAGATAATTTCTTTAAAAATATACTTTTTCTTTTTCCACAGATGGCACAAATACTTTTCAGCATCGTCCTGTTGTTCTTTGTTTTTTCTGTTGTTCATCACGATTCTCTGTTTTAGTTTTGCACTTGAGACAGTATATTAACATTTTATATTTGTAAGTTATACAAAATTAATGGCAATCTCATCATTAGCGTGAGAGGGTTGCTTGTCAAATTGCAAAATAAACTTTAAAAAATCTGAAATCTTGTATATTGATCACGCAGGAACCTAGCGATGGAATCGCCGCAAGTTCGTCATTAGAATAAACTCCACGAAATCCGGGAACCGACCCTAACTTATCAAGTATATCCAAGTTACTTAACGCAACCACGGCTGAGTTCCTGGCAATGTTAGTCCTCGGCCGATTCCCAGCAGATTTGGCAGTAGACTTCCCGCTATTCCCGCTAAAAGTGGAGCTATTGGAATAAATCCTCCTTTGGTTGTTCTTCGACGTCGCGGTGTCTTTTTTTTTTTCGTTGTCTTTCTTTTTGCTGTTTTTCGTTGTATCATTATATTTATCAGTCACATAAAATTAAACGAAAAGTTTCTTTATCCCATCTCCGGAGACAGCCTTTTTCGTTGCGCCAGATACTGCGCCAGACGCTGCTGCTAATCCTAATGTACCAAGTACTGGCAAAATTTTAGGTATTAACGTTTAAAGCAATCACAGATAATGCCAGACCAAAGAAACCACCTTCCACCGTGCTGCGGTGGGCCATTGCGATTACTTGTGTGGCGCTTAAATTTAAAACAAAAGGTTTGCCGCGGTTATACTTATTTACTTGTTTTTTGGTTAACATTAATTTTGTTAAAATACCTGCTTGGGCGTTAGGGTTGATTTTTAATGATAGCTGCCTCTGCTTTGCAACAGCAGCTTGTAATTTTTTAACTTGACCATCAGTTAAATAAATTTCTTTTACAATATATTTTGTCATTATATAACGATGACAGATTAAACTTGCACTGACATTTTACCTACGACAGAGTCAATGGTAACAAATCTGTCGCTGATCACTAACGCATATGCATACAACTGTGCCACAGGAACTGCGCCGAGTGTCCAAGAAATTTCAATATCAGCTGTAGAATCGACAGCTCTCTCATTGTGTGTACTAACATCAAAATAAAATATTGGATAAAGTGTACGAAATTCTTCCATAGAAATTTGAGATCCGTCTCCGACATCCTGATATTTCTGCACTGCGTCGAGCAGGTACATCTACGGCCGAGATACGTTTATATGAGCGTCATTTGCAAAATTGCATTCTATCGCTCGTTCCGGATATTGTTTTGAATTTAGTCTGGCGTATATTCGTCTACCATTGGCGTGATCAAATATGGCGTTATTTTGTTGTTGGTTACCACGTCGCGCTTGCTGTTGGAAGACAACAAACAATTGCCGAGGGAGTTGTTCACTTGACGTTGTTGTGACTCGCCATGTGTAGTCGGTGGTATTTGGAACAGCTGTTTGATATATTTTATGTTGGTGAAAATAAATTTTGTTGGTGTGTTTATCGAGTATACTATTTAATTCTGTCATTTTAGTGATGAACGGAGTTATTCGTGGCATCCATAGCGCAAGTTTGTTTATGATAAATTGTACATCGGCTCCGCCTGACCTAAATAGGCAGTCGTTTTGTTCTGCTCGATCTAAAATAAGTGTATGTTTAACTCCACAAAATACTTTATTATAGTCCCTGCAAAATCCAAATACTGCACTTAATGGCAGAATCATTGTCATTTGACGTGATCCTGCTGCAAGTTCTTTTCTCTTTGCAAAACCTTCATTGTAACGTATATTTCTTACGCTAATTGTCCCGTTAACTAAATCTAACATTGCAACACCGTCCGCAGCTGCTCCTGGTGGTGTTATACCCAAATTATTACAAGCAGCAGTAAGTGAAACTCTTGTAGTGTCTGCGTTAGCGGCTGCATCTGGTGCGGCTATACCAATATTGACAGCATTCACAATGAGAAAACCTCTTACAATTGCAACATCTGCAGCGGCATCAGCTCCATGCTCTAATACTCCTTTTGAAATAAATTCTCCAGATACAGTTCCAGCTCCAGTGTCTTTAAACCACATCATGTTAGTTGCAGTTGACCTGGAATAATCATCAGAAAACGAAATAGTTTTTAAGATTGTACTTGCAACTTGTAGATGACTCGAAATATCCTCAACAGTTTGATTAGCTAGTTGATATCGAGCACTTTTGAATAAACACCAGCCATTATTTATAAGAGCGATTTCTGCGCCTGCTGCAGTGGCGACGGGCGAATTAGCTACTGTCATAATTTGGCCACGCACTTCTAACATTGCTTTGTGAGGCAGCAGAAATACATCTTCGTCTCTGGTATTAAATGTTCTGACACTGGCCTTATTTGGTTCATTCGAATTTTCGTCAAGATACTCAACATACTCAAATCTGTTACTGTGTCGTCGACGTCATAAGTTTCTGCTAAATCGAGATAATTTTTAACAGACATTATATTTCTGGTTACATAAAATTTGGTTCTGTTGCCTTAGATATTAATTTTTGTATAATTTGTTCTCCTTTTGATGATAAAAGTTTTTTTGCCGTTTTTGTCATCCGGTTTCCTGTTTCAGCTGTTGGGGCGATTTCTGATATAATTTGTCTTATCTCAGATGTAGACGGTGCGCCTTTGACCAGTTTTTATCCCACCGCAGTTCCAGCGGCAGATGCAGCCCCAGTTGCAAAAGCTTTTGACGCGTCAAGTGCAATGGGTGCAACTTTACGCGCTATTCCCGGGACATTTTCAATCATTTTAGTAAATATATTTCCAAAAAATCCTCCAACTATTTTTCTTCTGTAACCTTTCATTATATTAACGGGTTGTATAATTTTTATTGCCGACAACTACGTCGATAGCAGAGCTATTGTGCACGTAGGTGCAGGTAATAAGTAACAACTTCATTTTTCAAATCCAACTGCCATCCAGATTGATCTGTCAATTGCATATTTATTTGTGTGATCTGATTTTCAACATTTAGCGGATAATAAATAACTTGCCGCGGATTAATTTGCATCAGTGAGCCCGGTGGAACGTTCGGCGAAAAACTATAGATAGTCTGTCCTTTACTACCCTGGGCTGAGTAAGATCCAGATGCAATAGAACAATTTATTAGTATTGTGTTGACGTCAGTAATATTTACTGGCAGTTCACCGTCATACGTCCTGGTTTGACCAGGACCAGCAGCATAAACTGAATGAGAAAATCCTATTAATGATGCGATACTTGTTGATGGTGTAAAATCGATTAATATACCATCTTTTAGCGTCATTCTAGCTCTTAATGTGTTATAGTTTGGTGTTAGCTCAAATTTATCAGCTGCAACATTATTTTTTGTTATAAATTCTTTTATTGCTTTATTTAGATCGGTGACATTATAAGCTCCTTGTGGAATTCTAAATGTTTTTCAATGCTGATCAGATGGCGTCATAAATGTGACATCATCATTCACCCCAGCTTTTACGTTACCATAGAATGCCATGCCGTGCATGAAATTAGACCGATCTCGTACTGTTTTTCAGGATCCAGTTGTACTGGTGGAATATAATGGACCGAAAAATTTGCGCTATCCCCTGTTGTCTGTGATGAGTCGAGTAATAATGTTGCTGACATTTTATATAAGATCGCCTCGATTAAATTAAAATCGCGGTGTAAAATTTCCTATTCGTCAGATGTTAATAAATTTTCTGATCTCAAATGATCAAGTATGTCAATAATTTCATTGTCCATTTCAGCACCAACATTACCAGCTTCTTTTGACGATATCAGTAACATTAATCTACCTATCATTTCAGATACTGATGTAAATATTTTTACCCCGGAGCCTGTGACGTTTTTGAGGATACGAAGCTTATCACGATCATCAAATACAGCTTTAAATTTCCTTCCTAACTTACCAAGTTCTTTATTTCGGAAATCAACGACAGCAGCTTTAAAAACATCATCAATAACGCTAACTCTAATTTTTTTAATAAAATTTATCAACATCTTCTTCTGTGGTAGCATCTCGAAAATCCGCTAAATGTAATACTTTAGGTTCTTTAATTATATTTAATTTTTTAGTGAGATTACCGTATTCGTTTTGTGGCCATTGATCAATATTATCAACATTTTCAATATCATAATCTTTCATAAAAGTATAATATTCTGTTTCAGATATTTTTCCTGCTGTTTCTTCTTCTAATTTTTCTTTTTTACTTCTAAGTCTATCTTGTTCTTCTTATTTTAGTTTTTCTTCATCCTGCATTTTTATCACATCTGGTTCTCGTTCAACAAGTTCTTTTAGATTACCAACCAACCGACTTAACTCAGTCTGTCTAGCAATAGGATCTTTTATGTCGTCTGGGACAACCTTATCTGCTCTCATACGTATGAGATCTAGTTCTTTTGCCTCAGTATGCAAACTACTAGTACTACGTTCACTAAGAATTATGTTATTTTTTATATTACGGATAGCTTTGATATAAAGATCTGCGATAATCCAATGCCGGTATTTGCTAATACTTCTTCTGTAGTTTTCATTTTCCAGTTTTACATCGTCGAGATGTTTCTTACTTTGCTCTGCAATTTCCGTTAACTTTTTAATATTTTCTTCGGCGTTGTAATTTTGTTTTCGAATATCGTATATTCTTACATTTTTGAGACCGTATTCTCTGTTAAAAAAAAATCATACTAAGAATCTTTTATTTGATCGTTTATTTTTTTTAGAGCATGTTCAAATTGTTTTCTTTCCCATATTTTTTCATAAGATTCTTCTCCTCTGCGCATCATCTCACCTTCTATTTTTCTTTCAATCGGATCGACTAATGTTACTTCTGCTAATCTTTGTTCAAGTGCAATGGATCATTTAATAGCCGTCTTAGTTCAGCTTGTCTAGCAGCAGCATCGGCAATATGTTTTACAAGGTTTCTAGCTAAGTTTACCGTTTTTTCATCAGATCTTCTAATAATTTTTGCAGCAGCAGCTTCTTGTTGTTCTTTAACAAGCCCGACTAAACCTTTTTCCTGTAGTTGCTTAGCTTCTTCATCTGATAGCGGCCTAGTTTCGGGTTGTTTTCCAAATAACGCCTCAGTAACTGGTTTGAGAGCTGTAGTTGCTGCTTCTGCGGCAGCTACTTGCCCACGTCGGGCTTCTTTCACTCGCTGCCTAAATTCTGCTTGAGATTGAGCAAATTTTTAGAAATCTTCTCTATGTTTTCTGTACTTTGCTCGTTTATCCATATTTTATATCAAACTACTGTAGATAATTTTTAATGCAACAGCGAAAATTTTTTTTAGGATCACGTGTAAGCTTATCAAACAAGAAAAAGTTATACTTATCTGCTGTTGCCTTGTCATACAGTTCAATAAATTTATCTTTTGTTACGTCGCCGCATTGCTCGTTTGCAATATTCCTGACGTCCACGTTGTCCAGTCCTGGAAATAATATAAAACAACCAGTATTTCGCCGAATAAATCTGTCAACGTTATAAAAACCTTGGGCTAAATAAACAGAATTACATTTTTTATTACGCGACAGTGAAAAATAGGATCTTATTTTATTCATCTCCGTATTGTTTAGCGGAATATCATCAAAAACAGCTATCTTATGCTCGTCAGAGTCAATTTCACTTACTGGAATAAGTTCTTCAGGTTGCTTGATAATAAAAAAATCTTCACCAGCCTCAAGATCAAGTTTGTTATTGTATTCGCTAAGTAGTTCGTATTTGTCTTGTTGTGGATTAATGGTATAAATATAAACTCGATCGTAGATAAAATTATCGCCCAACAGTAAGTTCATAAGCAAATTTGTTTTACCTGATCCTGTGCGGTCAACAATAAGATAATGACAATCCGGAAGTTTATTGTTGTGTACATGTTTCAGATGTCTGTCTGTATCAAAATTTAATATCGACATATTATAAAACAATTGTTAGACAATAATAAATAATGATCTACTACACAAAATTTGGAACAAAATTAGGAGATTCGCCTGAGATTGTAACTAAAAGCGGCGATATTGATTTATCGGGTTACCTGAAAAAATGGGTGATACGATGACAGGAAACCTATCTATGTCAAATCAGCGAGTGCTTGGTTTAGAAACGGCGTATCCACCACCAAGAGTTGACCTTACACAAGCTGTTAGTTTTGCACAACTTAAATCAGTGGATGACAACAAGTTGGACAAGGCCGGCGGAACTTTAAGCGGTCATTTAGATACGTCGTGAAAAAAGGTTGTAGGCTTGGAGACGGGATACCCACCAGCAAACTTAAATCAAAACCAAGCGGTAAGTTATTTACAGTTAAAGTATGTGGATAATAACAAGCTTGATAAAACTGGTGGGACACTTACGGATATTATTAATATGTCAGGTCGGCGAGTCATAGGTTTAGAAACTTCATATCCGCCAGCAGATTTAACGCAAGCGGTAAGTTATGCGCAACTAAAATCAGTTGACGACAGTAAACTTAACAAAGCCGGTGACACAATGACAGGAAATCTGTCTATGTCAAATTCAAAAATAACTGGATTACCGACAACTTCGCCAACGTCCGACTCAGATGCTATTAGTTATGGCCAGTTAAAGGAAGAACTTTCCCCGTATCTTAGGCGATCCGGTGGGGCAGTGTCAGGAAATATAAACATGAGAGACAAAAAAATAACTACGATCAATGTTCCAGTTAGCCCTAATGATCTAACCAATAAAGCGTATGTTGACAGTCTGTCTAGAGGCACAAAACGAACTAAAAACAATGTTGGATATATTCCAACACTTTTTAAGGCAACTGACAATCGAGTTGGGTTTGAGGTAAGCGCATCAGCATATTATCCTGAAAATTATCCTTATTACGCTTTCTCTGATAGACACGAATGGACGACCAACGGAGAAGTTGAAAATTTTTGGATCAAAATTAAATGCCCCACTGCAGTTGCTATTTGGCAATTTCATTTGCGAGGTCGATTAAATCCTAGTGTTGGCCGAATTTATCATTGACAATTGGAAGGATCAAATGATGATATGGACTGGACAACATTGTACAGCACAACAGACACTTACATTTCAACAACACAATATTTTACGATTCCGACTGCAAATACTGTTGACAAGTACTTATATTTCCGGGTTCATGTTTTTGCTGCTGAACATCCGTTTCCAGGACTGACAGCATTTCAAATATACACACTCGATGATCAAATTTAATCAAATTTAATCTGATATTGTATAATAATGTCAGAACAAAAGTTAACACAATGGTTTATAGACGTTGCTAGAGGATTTTATGATAATATCTTTAACCCTAATATAGATGTTGGGGACGATTCTCTAGTGGCACATGTAATAAATACCAGAAAAAATTTTCAATTCCAATGATAAACTCTCCATTGTCAGAAGAAGAAAAAAATTTGTTCGTGTTATGCATATGCGAGGACCACAACTAAAGGAAGCAATAGAAAACTTTGATGCGACAAGCAGATACTGTTATCCTGATGATTGCTGGAAGAACATAAACAAGTTGAAATTCTGCTGAAGAAAATATTGCTCGAGCTTGATCTTGGAAATTTAGATTTGATAATAAAATCGGACTTAATAAAAGCACGAGCTTACGGTGGAAGAGAAGATGAAAAAAATCGAGTAAACGATAGTCATGATAATCTCGACAGACTAGCGGAATCTAGTGTAATGGGAATAAAAAGGAGCAAGAAGTTATACAATAGTTTCGCAAAACGAATCATTTTTAGATATCTCGGCATGTACTACCACGACAAAGAAACCCTAATTAAAATCGTTACTATAACACCAGACACTGAGTCAATTATAAAAGCATACGCAAACGCAATCATGCCAATGATACGTAAAAAAGACCCAGAATTTGATCCGATTATTGTTGACAAATCTCTAAAAATAATCAAAGATTTTGACGATGAAATTAGTGATCTTAATGATATTGAGCTAGAAAAGAATGTTTGAAAAGAAAAATTGAGTATTTGCTAGAGAAGGATTTCATAGAAACAAGTAAAAGTGACTGGAGTTCATCGTGTATTCTTGTGCCGAAACCATATAATAATTTCCGCCTGTGCACCGACTATAGAAAAGTGAACAGTTTGACCAAAACAGATTCATTTCCATTGTCAAGAATCAATGACTGCATTGACAAAATTGGAAATGCAAAATATGTCACCAGCTTTGATCTTTTGAAATGATCCTGGCAAGTGCCACTCACGGAAAGGGCAAAGGAAATTTCGTCATTCGTAACTCCTGATCGACTTTATCAATATAAATTGATACCGTTTTGGATGAAAGGTTCGCCTTGTACTTTCCAAGGTTTAATGAACAAGATTACATCTGGTATAGATAATTCCGATGCTTTCATCGATGATGTAATCATCAACGACACCCGGAAAGATCACTTTTAAACCATCCGAAAATTCTTTGATATACCCACTGATGCAGATTTGACAGTTGGACACGGTCTTGTTAAACCTATAGATGCTAAGGTCAAGGCTATGTCTGAATTCCCTGTGCCTATCAGTTAAAAGCAACACATGCGATTTAAGGGTATGGCTGGATATTATAGGAAGTTTTGCTACAATGTATTGATAACTGCTGAGCCCCTGACAAATTTATTGAGCAAAAACACTAAGTTTCATTGGTCTTAAAAATAACAGGAAGCTTTTGATAAATTAAAGGCCGTGCTTAAGTGTGCACCCGTTCTTTTGGCGTTGTTCATGAGTTTAAAATAAACCTTTCTCAAATTCATTCGTGGCATTTGTCCTCAGGTCTGTATTCATCTGTATTTACGGAGACACCTTGGCGAAACCTGAGCACCCTGTGGACACCCAGTCTACGCATACGTGCTCTAAGATAATACTGCAGGTTTCTCTCATACAATACATAGCTGCTCTTAGTTCTCAGATTAAGAACAAGCTTAGCCCATTCTGTATAGGGACGACCTAAATTCTCAATGATTTTGCATTGATACGGAGATATCCATGACTTGGGTACAGTTATTACATCTGGTGATAGTGAATGGTCTTGATGAAGGTGTTTTCTGGATCTTCTATATAAACTTCTTAGAAGTACCCAATGTTGCTCTTAGGATGGTATCTACATATCTGTTTTTGTATATCTACAGTTTTAGGATCTATCCATTCAAACATTCAAAGTCCGTGTAAATAACATACTGAACATTCATCTTGCGTTGAATAGCGGTGAATGTAAAAATATCCTTACTTGGTTCTGACATGATTGTATGATGCGGTTTTTCACTAACTTCACCACAGTAAAAGTAATGACCAAGCAACCCTTGTATGGTAAATACATGAAGGCTACGTCTCCATGGAAACATTTTTCCATCGTACTTACTGGATTAGTTAAGCAGCCAGGAAATATTTTTCAGCCATGCGTAATAATCCCGCGGCTCTGAACCCTTCATGTCTCCTAGCAACAACAGATCAGTTTGAGTCCGCCTATGTGAATTGTTGTTTTGTACATGTGGGAATAATGCAAGCACATTGTTTTAAGCGAACACAATAACGGCGATATGGTGAGGAAATTCTTCAGTTTTTTCGAGTATGGCCTTAGTAACTTGTACTGGAAATTCTATATCACCAAATGTGAGTTCGTTCAGATACTGTTGTTATTACTGTTGTTTTCCACATTTATTACCGACCGCGGTGGAACATACTTTGGCGTTGCTATTTAACTCAATCCTCCGAATGGACTGTTTGAGAAAGTATGCAGTGTAACTTCCATGAATCTATCAAGAGTCTATCCTGCACCTGCATTGGTATAGTTTTCTAACGTCTCGAGAATCGTTTAAATGTCTTTGATGATTTCATCATTGATCTTTACGGTTTAAGATGATAAGTGGACCACCACGAAATCAGTAGGTTCCGATTCCATACCCACCTTGTCACGATTAATCGGCATTGTCAAATGTACACCAACAAAATTATCTGCTTTAACTCCTGAGACATAAGAGCGTTGGAACACTGATATGATTCCGGGAATCATCTTTGATAAAACTTTTCGAGCGTCTTGCTTGACGCGTATGCGTTTGGAATAATCGCATATTTTTCAAAATCACAACGAAGTGTTTGAAACTGAAACTCGGCCATATGTGCTGATTAACGAAAATACTAAATTTTCTCACCGGAGATAGTGGCTGCGATGCGTCAACGATTTTGTTAATCCTCAATTATACGTGCATTATAGTTCTCGTTTGGCCCGTGTAAGAATTTTGATATTTAATCGTCCTGCTGTTTCACGAAGCTTTCTTACAATCAGACGTGGTTTGACCGTGAATTTAAGAACGCAAGTAGATCTGCTTCTCTTGTACATCTTGGCATTTACATATCACGCTCACGTGCTGATTGTTTCAGTTGTTGTATTGTTAATGTTCTCATTACATCCGGCTGTGGTTCTCCCGGGCAACTGGTTGTGGTTCATTAGCTATGCCTAATATCTCGGGTATGTCAGCTTTTCGTATATGGCTTGGTATTCGTATACCACGCTGTCGCGCGAATTGCTTAAACTGCTTAACGGTAGACATACTGGCATATAAGGGGAAATCATTGTCAATATCTAGCGTATGTTTGGACCATTAGTAGCATTTCTTCTCAAGCTTAATTTGTGCACTCCATCAAAATTTGAACCTTCTTGAATATCATAACTGTTTAGTTAAGTCTGAAAAACTGCCCATAATAGTGTAGGCCTTTGCTTATTTTTATTTTTTTCTTGTAAATAAATTTGTTATTTGTATAGCGGATATTGCTTCTCTTTCAGTGGTCCAGTCTCATCTCGGATTTTGACAGAGATCAGTTACCATTTCGAAAGCATCCCATCTTTCTTCCATAAAAAAGATGTTTTATCACCCATAACTGATTATTAACTACAGGATCAATTGAATTAAGCTATAAATTAACCCTGTCAAATAAGGGTTCTCATGGAAAAGATGAAACAAAGACATACACGACTTTCAGCTGATGTTAGTTTAGAGTTGTCACGAATGGTAAGACACTTGTGTCTAAAAATTAAGATGCAGAGCTGTTTACAATTGCTACGTGTGGTCTAATATGTGTGCATTTTTTGTCGTTTTATGTTTATCAAAGTAATCGTAGTCACGCATCTATATACAGTGTCTGAAGGTTCGTTCTAAAGCACACACACACACACACAACAACAACAACAACAAGATCAAGAAAAACAAAACCAACACACAATTTTCTTTATGAACAATGGAGGTGGGGTGTCTTTTGGATAAACACTGATTTTGTCTATGCTGTCCGAATTTTCAAAGAATATCCGGTTCAGAGTTCTGCCATTGTTTTTTAAATTTTATACGGATAAGTATGATGTATTATCATTAAATCGGCAGTGCATGACGGAGTTTAAATCTATTTAATGAGGATTACATGTTCCACTCTCATTGTCATCGCTAGTTCATCGAATCTAATGGCAAAATGTTTGAGTGCTCGTCCTTCGTTGAATGCTGAACGCTCACGTCACGCAGAGACTAGTTGCTTTCCACTGCATTCCCCAAGAATGGTACGAAAAAACTTCATAAAAAAGAACACATAGTTTAAACACTTCTAACTGACTGAAATCTCTACACCGTTTAAGATTCACGAAATCATATCCATTTCAATTCACGAAATCACTTCCACATCAATTCACGAAATCAGCCCGTATCTGTTTTGTAGTCCACATCAACTATTATCCAATAAATCAGTCTCACTAATCTGTGGTGGACGATATGTGGGTTTCATGTCACCTGTATAATAAAATGTGCAATTTTGCTGCATGCAGATCTTTCTGGAACACACCTGTATACAGTTTAAACACTTACCGGTATTTGGTAATAGGCATATCTAGCGCGAAATTCAAAATGGATACAGGTCAGAGAACTGTGTTATTCCAAGTAGATTTACAAGTCGCTAAATATAGGATTTTATCAGAAAGTATTATGTACATATCGCCAGAAGAACCCTTCAGCCGACGGTAAATTAACAGTCGCGAGAAATACTGGTATAGGTATAAAATCTACACCGATGTGTGCAGACAAAAATGACTGAAGAATTTTGCAGTTTTATCTTCATTGGTGTGGGGCTGATTTATCGGCCTAAATCAACTAGAGATCAAACTCCTGTCTTATTTTTAAAAGATACGTTTCCACCAAACGAATATGTATGTATGTATGTATGTATGTATGTATGTATGTATGTGAGTGTGTGCGCGTGCGTTCATGTATGTACATATGTGAGTGCGTGCGCGTGCGTGTATGTATGTATGTCTTAACATCCATCAATGGTCAAAGTTCCATAGCTATGGTATAATTTACTTTTCAACCAAATTCAAGAACTTGTAGTAACTCGAAAAGCTATCATTTGGTTTTAGTTTCTTTTAGCAAACGACTACCAAAGTTTGCTTGGGATTTGCTATTATTCCAACGTTTTACGTAGAATATCCGTGTCAGTTATATGAAACGAAAGGTCTGCATCACAACACAAATCCACCACTGTTATGTTTATTGGTGGGCTCTTTTACATACGCTTTTATAGCAATCAGCAAATTCAACATGCAGTGGTATATCTTATTTAAAACATCTACTAGAACTAAATTAGCAATGCCGTGTTATAGTATGGTTTATGTTCCTCGTGACTAGTTACATAGTGGTTGGTTTGGCGATTACTCTGTTGTATAAAAACTGCGCGCACGCATATACACGCACACACACATTGGTTTCTCATAAGAACCAGTATACATTTTAAGAATAAATGTGCATCAAACTTAAACCATCTGCATGTACTTTACTCCTATCCATTGAGAAACATGAATTTCAGAGGAAAAGAATTTTCTATAGGAACAGAATACTGTGTCGCGTAAGCCACCAATCCGAGACGTCTTTCAGAAACTAGACTATCATTACGTCAGGCGACAGAGTGCGAAATTCGACTATATTACAATGACGTCATATATTTAAGGTGTCCTAAAAGTTTCTACAGAACGTACCCCTCTCCACACACACACACACACACACACGCAGACACTCACACAACAATATTTCTTGAGCTAATGGACATCTGTCAGTCTTGCTGACAGTACAGACGGGAGCAATTGCCTATCAAAACGTGCTTCGTATATTAAAATTATAATTAGATTTTGAGACCATGCCAAAAAATCCCCACTGAAACAATATGCTGAAGAGATCAGAACGTAAACTGTGTCTACGCAGCCAGGACATACCGTATTGTTCTCATTGAATAGCATTAATAGCAGGGTAAGTATTTCTAAACAGTGGTTTGATATATATATATATATATATATATATATATATATATATATATATATATATATATATATATATATATATAGCAGCAGGCAGGGTGAACCCTACAACTTTTTGCTCGAGTCCGTTAACAAAAATAAAGGTTCCTACGAAGGCTGAAAAAACAATGTCAATAACTCTAAACCAAAGCCTCTAACCGAGATTATTTCCATACGGTTGAAAACGGATAATAAATCTTTTGGGTTAGCTCATTTTTGTTATTCCATCGTTGGCGTATTTTGTTTTTATTTTATAATGCGTTTCGTTTACTTGCCGGGTCACTCAATTTTTGTCGTTCACCCTGCCTGCTGCTATAAATTAACCAAAGATTTTATCCAGACCTATACGATACCTAGATCTTGGGTCATGTAAATTTATTGTAATAAATCCGAACGGAACAGCTTGTGCTTTTGAAGAGAAGTTTTTAAACTTGATTATGTTCATATCCCCTGAACACCAAGTAAAATAAATATTTTGTAAGGTATAATTATCTACTCCATTAAACACGACTAAAATATTGCAGTTATCTCTGATCACTTTTGGAATTTGTGTATATCGCTGAGTAACATAAATCACGTCAGTATTTTTATGTCTACCTCGAGAAAATATCCGAGCTGGATTTGATTGTTTGTCCAGCATAACATCATCATATACTACGAGGTTATTAATAAATCCATCTAGGTCATCTACAGATGGGGCTTCATCAATATCGGTAATAAAATCAACAACATCATTGTCGTCTTTATTCAGCAATTTGGCATTTTCATTAAAATCTTTAAGTACTTCATAACACCGTTGATCGTCTACAGATGGTGCTACCAAATATAATTTATCCCACTTGAGCCATCGCATTATTAGATTAAGCAATAATTGTGTTTTGCCTGATCCAGATGGGCCTATTATAATCATTCTGATAGAATTCGGTAGCGCTGGATGGTGCTTTACTGGTTCTTGTTTTCGTGTCGCTGAGAAGTCAATTATATCCATATTATTAATAATATGAGTCTATATTGTGTTCGATGTAGGGCACCTACCCATACCACTGGATTAACAACAATAACAACAAAAAATAAAAGACGTGCAATTACAGGCAAATGTGTAGAATGTGGTACTAAAAAATATAAATTTATTTCATTGACGAAGAACGGTGGAGATATTGCTGCTTCATTAGGGAAATTACCAGGAACTCCATGGGCTAAATACCCCGGTGAGAAACATCTTCATGGATATAATTATTGTGGTCCTGGAACTCGACTTGATATCCGACTTGATGATCAAGATCAACCAAGACCAGGAGAGTATCCAATAAATAAGATTGATCAAGCGTGTCATGTTCATGATGTTGCGTATAAAAGTAAAGATTTACAACAACGACATTTCGCAGATGTAAAATTGATTCACGCAATAAATTCTATACCCAATAAATCTGTTAGAGAAAAACTCGCTAGTTTTCTAGTAAAAACTGCCATGAAAGGTAAAATAATGCTAGGGGCTGGTAATTAATTATATAACTATTATAATGGAATCCATTTATTATAGCCCAAGAGGATATTGGAGAGGCAGAGCAGCGATTACTAAACTTGCTGAAGCAGCAAAAGTCTCACGTTCTGTTGCTGCAGCGTGGTTAGCACGACAGGCAATATGGCAAATTGATCTACCACCACCTAAAAAAATTCAGTACGCACATTTTGATGTCAGCACCCCTAATGAAGTTCATCAAGCAGATATTTTATTTTTACCACATGACACCATTAAAATTGGTAGACGTCAATCACGCACATACAAATACGCATTAACTGTCGTTGACGTTGCAAGTAGATATAAAGAAGCGGAACCATTATCAACAAAGACAGCATCTGAAGTTGCATCTGCGTTTGAACGAATTTATCAACGTGGTGGTCTACGATGGCCACAATTATTACAGGTTGATCCTGGAAAAGAATTTCTTGGTGCGGTATTATCATTGATGAAAAAACATAACGTTAAAATCAGACGAGGACATACTGAAATTCATCGTGATCAGGCAATCGTTGAACAATTTAATCGAACACTTGCTGAGCGGTTATTTGGATATCAATATGCAAGGGAAATATCTACTGACTTTAAGTCGGGGGAAAGATCTCGAGAATGGGTTGCAAGGTTACCAAGTGTGATAGCTGCTTTGAATAATGAAATTACTCGTTCAACTTCTATGAAACCTTCTAATGCGATTACAAAAAAATATATACCAATACAACGACGTGAATCTTTCTCTCAACCAGTATTAGGTAATGTAACTGTAAGATATTTATATGAACCTGGTGAACTTGAAGGTGGTAAAAAAGAGCAACTGATCCTATCTGGAGTGTGACTACACAATTTCTAGCGTGGTTAGATCCACTGGTAGACCTGCAATCTACAGACTGGATTCTACTGCTCCTCAGCGTGGATTTGTATGTGAACAATTACAGGTAATTCCTAAAGATACACAATTACCACCACCTTCACTTATGTAAATTAGCACCTCTACGTCGATTACTTTCAAGACAGGTTAGCATCACATTATCACGTGTATGACCAATATCACTATTAATTCTGTCTACGGTAAATTGTCTTGGATTATTATTCGAATACTGCCATAACATTATTGTGTTACAGCTTGCACAATTATTATTCTGTCGTTGTTTTAGTGTTATAATAAATTCAGTATCGATATCAAAATCACGATTATTTTTTTTGTCACATTGTTTATAACCAGATAGTTTTTTTCTTATTATGTCATTACTAACAGTTTGATTATTATTTTCTGTAAAATTCATAATAACCCTATGTAGTTGAGATATTCTTCTGACTCGAGATACTGCGAGATAGACTAAATTTGACCATTCGATCCGATCATCGACAATCCAGATATTTGTATCAGAAATAGTTAATCCTTGTGACGAGTGAATCGTTATAGCGTATCCTAACGTCCACGGTGATTTATTCATACTCAGCGCATTCTCAACAACATTAATATCGACTAAAATAATATCATTCAAGACAAGATTTTGTATTCCACCACCAGGAATTTCAACTTCAATGTTCTGTCGTCGAGTATCTGAGGGGCGATAACATAATGGTACAGGTAGATCTGAAAATTTTTCTTTATGTAACAGAAATAATTTATCTTGCAGTTCATCACGAACTATCTTTCTACTTGCGACTATTAAATCAGCGGGATTCCATAAATTTAGAAAATCATTCATAGTAGTTTCTGGAATTACTTTACGCATTATTTCACATTGTATTTTATCCGGCTGTAGTCTGATTAACCTTTTAAACTTCTTCAGCGGTTCATCAATAGCTCTATGGTCATCATTTATTTCTTCATAATAATCTACATTATTCTTCAGCAATTCATGTGGAGACTGACCAACAAAGGGTGGTGGTTGACCATGATCGCCACACATAATTACAGCAGTATTCTTTGTTAATAACCAATCAAGAAATATTTTTAATATTTCTAACGGTACTGTGTCTACCTCGTCCCATATAATATACTTAGGTATATATTTCTCGCCCATTCGCTCAGGAGTCCATACATCTCCACACCATCTAAAGAAACTATGGTAAGTACATGATTTTACTCCTCGTTCCTTTATTTCCCTGGCAAGTTTATGTGTAGGTGTTAAAACAAATATATCTGAATTATTATTCATGAATAATTTAATCGCACGTGTTGTTTTACCTGAACCACCGCATCCGTTAAGATAAACAGTCTTATGTCTAGCCACAGGATCATATACAGATGGTGCTAATGACTTTGATACTTGATTATTATTTTTGTAATATATTTCCTTAATTTCAACGTCGGCAGATTCAGAATAACTAAATATATTCTCCTGTTTTATTCTCCATGATCCCCATTCACCATTACCAAGTAGCGGTTTTAACAAATCTGTATATTTTTTATTTATGTAGAACGAATCCGTGGCAACTCTGACAGCGTAACGAGGAAATCTATTTATCATAGACAGTAGATTTATTGAAACATAGGCTAACATCGATGATCTTAAATGAGTAAATTGCGGTAAGTCACCATCAAGATAGCTCACACTTGTACCTAGTTTGGTTCCGTCTGATAAATAAGCATTACTTCGATTTATAAATGTGTTGTTTTTTTTCCGTTGTATCAGCGATTATAAAATCGAGTTCAGCATCGTCCATAATTAATCTTGTACAGTGTCGTTTATAATCGTATGATCCTCCTTGAGTAAATTTACTGATTATCTTTCTACCGAGATCTTTTGCAAGTTTCTCATCGTGATCGTCTCTGCATTTACGTATATTATTATTAATTTTAATAATGTCATCTTCATTGAGATCAGGAAATTCTTTCCTGGCATCATTGATATTAAATCTATCCGGTTTTGGTAACCAAACTTGCTTCTGTGACCGATACGATATAATTGCTTCACTCACCTTCAATAATGTTAAAATTCCAACATCAAGCATATATCGTAATAGTACTATTGGAACCCAACATTTTTTTGAAAAATGTCTTCCAAACCAAGCATAAGTAATCGGATGGAGATTTTCTGTAAACTCGAATAATTCTATATATGCGAATCCGGTTAAGTCAAAATCTGGTAAATGTCCGTTTATCGCAACTCTGGTCATCTCGTATGATGGATGTCCGAATCTCTTAAAGTATCTAGAACATTCTCCGTATCCAAGAAAACTTCCAGGATAACACGCTACCATATCAACGGATATAACGTCGTTATACTTGTATTTAGTATTCCATAATCCACCGTGTCCATATTCTATACAACTTTTCTGGACATCTTCAATAAATTCTGATCGTGTCGGTTTCCATAAATTTTTCTCCTGAGCAAATTGAGCCGCTACAGATGGAACAGTAAAACAATTATTTAATAATTCTCCAACTCTTGATATCGTCTGAAGTGTATTTTAATGCTAGTTTTTTCATTTCCTCCTGTAGAGATTCTGTACGGTAAATATCTCCACCTGGCCGTACAAACTGATCGTAATAATCATATTCTGAACTTTGAAACAAGCAAACAGACACAGGATCACTTTTACTGATAATTCTGATAAAATCAAATATATGACCATTATAAAATTTAACCGTTCTGTCTCGTGGAAATATTGTTACTGCCATAGGCCATGCATGTGCATTATGATCGATGATTGTTATAGGATTACCATTTTTTATATATTTCGGTTTGTACAAAATTTCTCCGGTTAGTGTTTGTACTGCTATTGGAAATCTTAATTTCTTCTCTAGCTCAGCAACATCTTTAATAGATGCTCCAGTATCTTTAACAGCTTCTGCCCACGTATTTATTTTTTTACGTCGTAAATCTGTTAAACCATTACCACGTATCGCGTTTGTGAAATGTTCTGTAACTCGTTCAGCTACACAGTTTATTCTTGATTCTGACAGTCTCATCGGTTTGACATCCGCAACGTCAGGTTTATTATTCAGCGGATATATTGCATATACAACCGCAGTAACGGGATATGCGCGTTCATAATACGGTTTGTCAATACCAGTAAGTGCTCCGGGCTTTGATTTATTACTTAAAAGAACAATATTATTTCCCGACTGTATGCGGACTGGATCACGCTTGTCACGAATAATCCAAGTATCTTCTTCTGTATTTACAATAAATTTTATTAAAATAAAATATTTTTGATCATCAAGGTGATTAATAATTATTCTTCCTCGTTTGTCATTCATTATAGTATCGACAATATTTCCGATCCTGAATGTTGACCATACATGAGCCGCACCATCGTCACGAAATTCCTTCTTGGCTTCACGGATACGTTTAGTTATATCCATATCCGTTCAAGCTAGATCTTGCATCGAAACACTAAATTTATATTCTGATAGTCTGTCAAGATCAAATCTAGTTCCCGCCGAGACTGCGGAAGGTTCAATCTCGAATTCCATATTATAATTAAGACAAATATTTAAATTGAATTTTAGTATATATATATATAATGATTCAAACAAAGAATCGATGTATTTGGCTCAAAATTGGATATACTTCTTGTAACAAAGCATGCGTGAATGAATTCTGCTGCTACCATATGCAAAGCGTTAAAAATGGTAGTCTAGGACCAAAACCGTGTGTGCAATATGGTGTTGGAGTCAGAGGAAAAACTCAGTTATGTGTAAAATGCGGCGGTAAAAAATATAGAGAATTAAAACGATATTATGACAAAAAAAAATAATACTTTGACATTGTCAGGTAAATCTCCTATAAAAACCGCAGAAGATTATCTGGCCAGATTTCAAAACAATGATTTAAACAAATAATATTATATATATATAAATGGAGCAAAACGAATTTGTGGCGCATCCAATCATTAAAAATTATGAAGCATCACGTGATGGTGTGATCAGGCACTGTCGATCAAAAAACCCAGTCGGTAGTCTTGATAAATTTGGTTATTTTAAATTCAATACCAGTGGAAATAAAAATTATTTATCACATAGATTCATACTCGAATGTTTTTATGGAGTCGTTAAAGATGGACTTGTAGTTGATCACATTGATGGAAATCCCAAAAATAATCATTTATGTAACCTGTAAGCTATTACATATAGTCAGAATTCTGCACGTGGTAAATATGGCGTTAATAATCATTGTAAGGACGCAAGAGTTATTAGGTCTGTAAATATACAGACAGGACAAGAAATAACTTTTCCATCAATGAATGCAGCTGCCAGATATTTTGACATCAATCTTGCTTCAGTAAAACGTGTTGCAGATAATATAACAAAATCTGCATATTCAATAAAATATGATCAGCTGATTATATTTGAATATGTTGGATAACTCTGTACTCTTAACAAAAAACCAGGATAAATCAATATTTTTTTTTTTTACTGTATAGTTCGACTCTGTCAATTTTGCCAGGGGTTTTGTTTAGTCCCTGACTCTGTCAGGGGTCCACCTTCACTGTCGCTGCTCTCAGTGTCACTTTCATTTTTGACAGAATCAAATAACATAATTTTTCTCAATTGCATTACACGATTGTCCACAATCTTTTTTCTTTCGTACTCTTGAGATAATTTGGATCTAATCTTTTCGATTGAACGTGCAAGAGGTGCAAATAGCTTCACCTGTGTGTCGTTTACCATTGCCAAGGATTCTAACATCGATTGATAAATTAACTTCACAAATCTATAATTGGAGGGTAATGTGTATTTATTCTCGAATTTTCGTTGTTGTAATAATTCAAAATCGCACATAATTATTTGAGGATCAAGATTATCAGATATTTTTATTCCGTCATGTTTTAATTTTTTAATAGCAGAAATAATATCATTAATGTTTTCATGGTTCATTTTATATATATATATATATATATTTAAAATAAAAAATAATTGACATTATTATTATTATGATTATTATTATTATTATTATTATTATTATTATTATTATGATTATTATTATGTTATATGATTAAAAATATCAAAAATAATCAGTAGCATCCTCAGCGGTTACCCGTCACTGGGCCCCTTGATAGCCTTTGTGCCTTTCATGGGGTCCTTTTTGCATGATGATGTCTTTGTTATGACCGTTATTGGCACCCCATGTCCTGTTTCTATTGGCTAGCATTCTTTCTGAATGTTCTTTTATGGGGGCCCATCAAATGAGGCAGAGAGTTCAGGCATGCTACTGATTATTTTAGGGGGATCTTTGCATAGACACATCCCCCAGCGAATCACTAAACGAAACGAAACTTTAGAGATTCAGAGGAATGTCTAGGCAATGCGGTTTCATATAACCCCCATCTTTATAAAAATTGGTAACCCTTGGACCATACCCACCGGCACCGGTCATGGGAATCGAACGACAGACCTTCAGCGCCAGAATCCAAATATTCTTGCACTGAGCTATGACATTCGGTTCAATATATATGTTCGAGAAATTAATATATAGTTATAACTAACACGAGAGTATTACATTTTCTAAATAAATACAGTAATTTATGATTTTATTAAAATATATTCACCACTCGTATATATAAAACGAGATTACTTAAAATTACAGACATAGGTAATATATATGCAGTCTGGAGTCATACGTCAGCCAAACCCACACAAAATCGATAAAGTACATCTGTTCCAGTACGACCTTTATATACATATATTTTTCGTTCTAAGGTTTTAAAATTACTATCAAAACATAGCTTAAAACAAAAATATATATATATCTCCTCTGTGAATGATTCTGAAAATATATACCTCCTCTGTGAATGATTCTGAAAATATATATATGTATGTGTTTACAGAAAGCGAAGCGGCGTGCATGCACGGAAAACAACAGAGTTGTTTACATTATAGGCAGGGGTCAATATAATACAACACTGTTCACATTATAGGGCAGGGATATATCAAACAGGTTGGTTTTTAACAAGCCTGTAAAGATTAATAGACAGACGGACTAATACGCTTCGTTCGATCAGGCTAAAATACACGTATGTACACAACTGGGTTTTGTACAGGTAACGACATAGTACATAAGGGAGATAATCGTTCAATTTACTCTGCAGCGAGAGAGAGCAGAGTTATCTCGCTTTATACGTGCAATTGCCTTAAACATATTATTATGGAAAAATCAGTAAAAAAATAACTGTTCTATCTTTGATAAAAGTATTTTATTACTCAAACATATATTATTGTAAAAATAAATTTCAGAATCAGATTATTTTTTTCTCCTGATTATATCAGGAAATATTTACTCAGACGTTCTATGAGCGTATATACAAATTAATATTCAATGATTCCCCTCTTAAATCCAAAATGTATCCTGTCTGGTCAGTAAGTTTGAAATTTATTCTTGACAATAATGGATTATGTACACGTAGATAAACTGGATTAATTGGCTCAGATACAATTAACCACCCCGGGGGCACTTGAGGACTAAATGAATATAATATATACCCTTGTTGAGCTTGAGTGGATTTTTCAAGATCTACTTGATAGCTGCCATCAATTACGTCACATACTAGATTGACCGCGATCGTTGATGTTATATTGACAATACTAGGTGAGATATGACGGCCTTCACCATACGGATTATTATTATATTTAAGAATGGTTGATGTAGGTATTAATTTTCTCCATGAATCACATATTCTTTTAAAGTGTTCATCAATAAGATCATTAACTGATTTCTTTAGCTCTTCATAGTTAAATCCTGGAATTACAAATGTTGGTAGTTGTTCTCTTGTAATTCCATAATATTTAAGAAACACTGTTGTAAACAAACGACTGAGTGGAACGCGCTGAATTGGATCGTCTTCAGTAACTATGTAACATGTAGTATATGTAGTTCTGGCTGGGGTTATTAAATGTTTTTCTCTATCAACGATAACCCTATTCATAAACTCTAGGTCTGAAGCAACTTGATTCAAATGTTGTATTGTTTCAATTATTTGATTTTTTAAATCATCGTTGTACGAAACATTAATGCTTGAAAATAAATTTCGTAGATTATTAAATACACGTTCATGTTCAGATTTAATTGTATTGGAATATGAATTTATTAAATCAACATCAACAGTCACTATTTTACCTTTTTTACCATCAAGTGTATCTATAAAATAGTTTTCTAGTCTATCTATATAATGTATAACTCTTTTATCGCCTAAATATTTTTGCCATGGATAAGCATCTGTTACTCTCCGATATTCTGGAAGTTTTATAAATATTCTTTTATCTGTAACGAAATCAGATCGTTGTGGTTCAGGTGGTCCTTGATAACTGGTTGAATATATGGCCAGCCTAATACTGATCTAATCGAACTTTGATAAATATCTACAGAATAATCAGGGGAATTTATTTCAGTAGCCGCTAATAATGTTGGTTCATAAGCAGTAATTGCTATTTTTGATTCTTTTCCTGTAATAGATTTAATTCTGCGCTGAAACTCATCGTTGATCTGTTCTATTTGATAACTGCCCGTTGGAATGCTAACTACTTGCCAGTCAGGAGTTCCATCAGGTTTATTTTTATTAGCGAATACTAATGAATTATTTGGCTGTAGTCCACCAAATGGTTTTGATCTAATATTAGGCCAGCTAAAATAAACTCGCAATTGTGCTAGGGCTATTTCTTTTGCAGGAATTGCGGTTGGAAAGTTAACACTAAACTCAGGATTGGTCGAACTTAATGAGATCATCGTAGTTTTTGACGGTGTTGTATTAGTGACGATCTGTTGAAGTAATTCTCTTGACGCTGCTGAAGACTCAGTCATTATTATTATTGTTATTATTTAATTCGCCTTGGTTATTGTGAGTGACTTTGTCACCAAAATCGTTAGCGATTTTGAATGCTTCA
>JAECUM010008369.1:5000-16754 GCA_016617855.1 Megalonaias nervosa | reverse complement strand
TATATATAATCATTACCGATTTGTAATCTTACCTATCAACATCTGCTTAAGGGAGTCAGAGAAATATACAACATTCATGGGAACTCTTCAGTTTAAAAAGAAGAAAAAAACAAAAACATTGGTGGGTCGAACTTTTTAAAGAGTTTGGACACGTATTTAATATAAAAATTTATATTTAATAAATTTTGCCATAAGAGACTGTAACAGACTGTTTTAATTTTAAAAAATACTACTTAGGCTATAATGAAATATAAATAACTAGAAAACTGACGTAAATCAAACTTTTGACAATTAGCTACTATCGCTGAATTTTTATTTAAGCATGTAGATAATCTTTGTACATGCAGTAATTTCATATAATCTTTGGAAATTATTTAAAGTATTTCATTTATATCAAATCCATTTTCCTGAGTAGTGATGTTCGATTACTTCATGATTTTCACTATATGGGTCCAAGTCCAGTTTTATGCTCATAGAAACGTTGTATCTACTCAGGCGGTCTTACACTAAATTTCGAACTCCTTCATTGCCGATTTATATGAAATAAAGTCTCCAAACTCGTGGAAGTAAAATTGTTATGCATTTAACACCAATAATTTATCTAAAACTAAAAACTATCAGTTTCAAGGTTATATTTGTTCACTGAATTTTACTGGAACATAGAGATAAAATAATAAGTCAATCACCCATTCACGTGAGATAAAATTGTCTTGTGATTTGCTCATTCCATAGATTACATAGATAAACTGATTATGGAAACGATGTTGAAAACAAAAGGCACAGTGTGATAAAAATGATCGAATAAAGAAGGCTTAATAATCTCAATTTTTATGACTGGACTGTGTTTCCCTCCGTGTGATTGGTTGTAAACGGTCACCAGATGGACCACCTATGTAGAAATCGCACGTGAATATCCTTCAAGGAGGTTCGTGCTGCAGGCACTGGTAAAACAACTGGGTCAAGTTTCTAAACAGTTGAGAGGGCTTTGTGCCAGCGGAAACAAATCATGGTTGGTATCATTATTCACCAACTGTAGAAACTCAACGTGAGACCAGCATGATTAAATTACAAACAGTTTAAATTCAATTAACTAGAACAGGGGCCTCTACTTGATTCTTCATTTACCAGTGCATGCTCATATTATACTAAAGCGCATCAAATATTTTAACCCAGTGGTCTTGATGAAGTGTACTAAAGAACTGTCTCCCTTATTAACAAAAATATCTAACGATGTTCGCTTTATATAAATCAAAGGTTACTGCGAAGTTCAAAATGCAGAGATCATTACACTATGCCATAATTTGTAATTTGATGCGTCATCATTGCCTACATGTATCTTAGCACTATAAACTCTGCATGAAACTGGACGTAAATTAACGCGGCTGCAGCCTTCTGTACCTTATGAAATAATGAAAAGACAAGTGCTTATGCAATTTTAATAATTTCTATAACAGTTTTATGAAAATAAAATAATAAAGTCAACGATAAGTACGTAAGACTTTGAGAAATCGATAATAATGTATGACCTGCCTTACAAGTAAACTATCCGCATGTTTTCGGTTGAGGACAACGATATGAATTCAGTCACTGCGTCTTATTGAACAAATTTACTCACCTTCTTGGTGTACTTGATAAGGAATCTACTTTACATAATCATTCAGCAATTAGTCGATGGACAGTTACTGACGGAGTACCTTTTCCCAGTCAGTTATTATTTAATGACCCTATATGTTTAATAATGAGTAGCACAAGAAAAGGCCTTTTGTACCCTTATTTATGATATTGGGGACGCTTGTAACCTTATGATTTTGCGGCTGCTTGTACCCTTATTTATGCAAAATTATTCATCTTTCAAAACGTTAAAGACTGGCATTTCACAAGCAATCGTCCTTAACTTAAGCACTGATTTAGAATACGCATGCCTGTAAAATATCTGCACGTGAAAGACGTGTTGCGAACGATGCCACTTGAAGGCGCCTGGATCCTGAAAACCTATGTTATCAAAACGGCGCTCAGGTATAATTATTTAATCTAATTTAGAAACTATTGGAACAGAATCTATTTTTGACTGTCTGTATTATGTAAATCGTGTGCTATGGACGAAGGGCCTGGCACATCAGCTGTTGTAACTAAATATCACCTCTCCGCTTTCAATTTAACAAGCAAAAGTCATTTATCTTCATCAAAGCCAAGTACTTAGTGCTATCGAAAAGTGCAAGCCGTTGAGTTTCCAGTGGAACCTGGCCCATGAACCTCTCTTGGCACAGTGGGGCCTTTTTAAGTTTCAATGGTCCTTTTAATTACAGTAACATTTTATTATACACTTCATCATCATGTGGTTCTTTGACAATGCGAATTCAAAATTAAAACAAAGTCTCTGGAAGGGATTGGCGGTCTACTGGGCGAAAAGAATTTTCAGGAATTCAAGATAAGACAATTTCTTCCCTTTACTTGTCGGGCGCTTAAACCATTTCAGATTTTCAAATTAGCTGCGATGGTGCACATAACAGATATCAGCTTGGTTCCATTTTCATTATGGACGAAACAGACATCATTATGAGTCTTTTAGTGAAAATCCCATGCTATATTGATTACCCATCATGGGGAGAAGCGTATATACTCGTTTATAAGTCGAGGCAAACTGCAAACAACAAAGATCCTGATTTGCCGTAACATAATGTTGCCTGCAGATCAGGGTCTATGTTACTTCTATTGATTGCACATAATAAACTGCATAGACTCAGATCTGCCAACGCATTATGCGACGGCAGGTCTGGGTCTGTGCAGTTTGTAGTTGGACTCGACTTATAAGCGAGTATACATATAATTTTAACATAGTCGTCGTGGCAGCCATATTGAATGTACGAGTAGCACATTTTCATTTAGGACTTGCTGAAAACAACCTCTTGTCGAAACGATCATCCATTCAGGTTGAGTAGTTACAATACAGCTTGTGAGACAGTTTCGTAGCAGCCATATTGAACGTATGACTGGTTCCATGTTTATTTATGATCAGCTATGTATCATACAAAGTCTATTGGTGAAAACCCCATGTTGATATCGCCGTATATTGGGGGGGGGAGTAGAGATAACAATATTTTCAAGCTATGGCTTTCCATTCGGGAGGAGTAGCAATAACAAGCTTTTCAAGATGGCCACTGTGGCAGCCATATTGAACATCAATTTAGCACCTTTATATTTAAGACCAACTGGACATTATAAAAGGTCTTCTGGTGAAACCCCTACGTCAATATGACTTTTTGTTCAAGTAGAATTGTGATAACAAGATTTTTAAGATGGCTGCTGTGGTAGATCGGCACCATTTTTATTTAGGAGCAACTAGACATCATAAAAAGACTTACAGTGAAAATCCCAGATCGGCACCGTTTTCATTCGGGATCCACTAGATCATGGGATGGATGTGTGTATAAAGTTTCATAGCAATCATCGAGGTAGTTTAAGAGGAATCCTAATAACATACTTGTATTAAAGGACGGACGGACAACGAACAACGGACAACAGACTATCCTATTAGCTGCGGTGTGGGAGGCTGAGATTTCAAGATATACATATATTTTTCAATTATTATGATGGATGGAATTAGTTAATTGGTTTATTTTGTATGAAATAGAGCAAGAGTATTTTGTCATGCTATTTGAAGGCCAACAATTTCATTAAAAAATAATCACTTTCAACCCACATCCCCACCCCTCAACAATTAAATGGTCAGCCCCTTCCATGTACAATCTCGAGCATTCATTCTGCCCAAAGACATTCGGACTGTAAAACAATGCAATATATCGGTCATGCGGAAGGGATTGTATGGTAAGGGCGTTATGAACAAATATATTCCTTATATATAAAGCGAGCTATCTCACATCTGTGATTGCCTCAATCTAGAATTAACGATTAGATTTACCAGTATTCAAAGTTTGACATTACGACAATTATCATGTTATGATTCACTGCTGTTTCTTATCAAAGAACCCAACAATAAGAAGAGTTTAAACATCTTTGCTGGCAAAGATAATTGATAACTGAATTCTACGATAAAGCACACGATGCACAACACACATGTATAAAGCTGTCTGAGTACATTATTTCAACTGCTACCCATGACACCGCGTATACTGAGGTGCAGCATATAATCATCCAAGATGGCGAGATACATCGCGTAGGACACGAAATGCTCCAAACAATTAACACTTAAATCGTATAGGCGGCATACATTGTGTAGACATAAAGAATACATTGTGTACACTCAAGGAACTAAGAATAGTCGTGAAAGGTCTAAAAGGCAACTGGAATGAAGCCAAAACTGGAAGATTATAAATCCGATCCATAGTATCCAAGATGAGCCAATGACTCGAAATATCTATTGGGAAACCACAGATACAGTAAAAGGTCATATGACGTCTTTGATCTTTGACATATAAACAGGATTTAAACAAATCCGTAGCAAAAAATAGAGATAACATGGTTAGGGACATAGTTTCAATGATCTTGCTTACATTTACTACGCTATATAAAACCATGGACATGGAGTTGTTATACGAATTTTGCACTGTGACTGATTTGAAAATGTATACATTATACTTCGCATGTTTTCAGACAGAACTGATAAGATCTTTGTATAATTGTAAGGGGAAATAACCATTTTTTGTGAATTTATATTAAAAAAAAATCACAACAATATAATAGTAACATGGAACATGTAGCTGAAACAAATATTTCATACCATCGTCAGGGCCGGATCAGGTTAAGTGGTTTGTTGTTTTTTTTTGGGGGGGGGGGTAGGGTGGGTCCAAACTTTCAAAAGGTTCCTGACTTTCTTTGAAAGAGTACCAAAGCAAAAGTCTATGTGTCTATTTACTCAATGTGTGCATAATACCAAATAAGCGTGCGCAAGAATAAAACGATGATCAAATTTTTTAAAGTGACTCTACGTTTGTGAGTATGCGCGTATTTTTAGCGGGGGAGAGGGGGTCGAAAACCCGGAAGCCCCTTGCTCGTACCCCACCCCCCAAATCTGCGAGTGTGTTATGCAAAAATTTTATCAATATTACTCGCGTAAATTGTTTGCGCAATTCTTAATGTTACATATTTTTTTTAGAAATTGTACTTTTAATCGGCAACATTTATCCATTATTTTCCTAACGTGTCTTTAGATACACGTATAACATTAGTCATGTCTTACGACATACACAAATACGCATCGGCTCTATTTTACTCCCCCAAAGGTCCGCGACGGCTGTTTAATGAGCGATTCATCTATACCATATTGTACCAAATAATAACATACCTCACGATGAAACATGCATTATTACCAGTAATCTGGTACAAAATATTGAATGTTCAAGTGTGTTTCTTTATTGATAGGAACTATTCACTTTTTTGTTGCTTTAAAATCCAACTGAGATGCACTAGTTGTACCAACGTTACGATCTCTCAGCATCAGAGCAGGAGTGATTGACGTGAGTAATACTAGTATACCGTAGGAAAAACTCTCCAAGTTACCTACCCGTGAACTCTGATCGTCAATGGAATTCGGGTCCACGACAGAATATTTATGAACTTGTAGTAGGACAACATATTAATGCAGTGGAATCTTGCCAAGTTTAGGATTTTTCCACGAGAATACAATAACCAAATGGTATTCGACCTCTTTTGTCATGGAATGCCTGCATTTTTAAACTTCAACCGGTTAACTACTCCCCCTCATTCCGCCATTTACATAGATTCTGATTTCCACAAGATAATAGGTTTATTGATTTTGGTGCAAATGGTAATGGAATCTAATGCAAGGGTATACTATTTGGAGATGTTAATGGAATTAAATGCAATATACACAATTTGGAGAAGGTAATGGAATCTAATGCAAGAGTATACTATTTGGAATGGTAATGGAATATAATGAAAGGGTATACCATTTAGTGAAGGTATTGGAATTAAATGCAATAGTATATAATTTGGAGATGGTAATGGAATCGAATGCAAGAGTATACTATTTGGAGATGGTAATGGAATTAAATGCAATATATATAATTTGGAGATAGTAATAGAATCTAATGCAAGGGTATACTATTTGGAAATGGTAATGGAATATAATGAAAGATTATATCATTTAGTGAAGGTAATGTAATTTAATGTAATAGTATATAATTTGGAGATGGTAATGCAATCTAATATTGATGTTTTAGGTTTAAAGCCACGTTTCAGTTCAAGACAGGTTATACATGGCGGCTAGTATAACTGGTAGAGGAAGAACCCGGGTAAACCCTAGTAAGAACCACCGACTTACGGGAAGCTACTGGCAAGTTTTCTCACACAGCCACTTTGGCCAAGCCCGAGACTCGAACCCACGCGGACAGAGGTGAGATGGCAGTGATTGGTAAAAGCTAGAACTTCAGGCTTCTCGGTCACGAGGGGCCTCGGAATCTAATGCAAGAGTATACTATTTTGGAGATGGTAATGGAATCGAATGCAAGAGTATATAATTTGGAGATGGTAATGGAATCTAATGCAATACTATTTGGAGATGGAAATGGAATCTAATGCAATATATATAATTTGGAGATAGTAATGGAATCTAATGCAACACTATTTGGAGATAGTAATGGAATCTAATGCAATACTATTTGGAGATGGTAATGAAATTTAATGCAATACTGTTTGGAGATGGTAATGAAATCTAGTGCAATATTATTTGGAGATGGTAATGGAATCTAATACAATACTATTTGGAGATAGTAATGGAATCTAATGCAAGAGTATATAATTTGGAGATAATAATGGAATCTAATGCAATACTAATTGGAGATAGTAATGGAATCTAATGCAATACTATTTGGAGATGGTAATGAAATTTAATGCAATACTGTTTGGAGATGGTAATGAAATCTAATGCAATACTGTTTGGAGATGGTAATGGAATCTAATGCAATACTATTTGGAGATAGTAATGGAATCTAATGCAAGAGTATATAATTAGGGGATAGTAATGGAATCTAATGCAATACTATTTGGAGATGGTAATGGAATCTAATAAAATACTATTTGGAGATAGTAATGGAATCTAATGCAAGAGTATATAATTTGGAGATAGTAATGGAATCTAATGCAAGAGTATATAATTTGGAGATGGTAATGGAATCTAATGCAATATATATAATTTGGAGATAGTAATGGAATTTAATGCAATACTATTTGGAGATAGTAATGGAATTTAATTCAATACTATTTAGAGATAGTAATGGAATCTAATGCAATACTATTCGGAGGTGGCAATGGAATCTAATGCAAGAGTACACAATTTGGAGCCAGTTCTGTAAACCATACTAAAGGGTCTGCATCAACGTTCAAAAGCGATTTGAGCCTAACCTCTTTTTCAAGTGGAGCAACAAGGCTTCGTGAGTATTTTGACATGAATGATTATAATGTTTCGACGACCATCTAAATGCCACGAGATGAAAAAGATAAAATTGCTGAGGAATCCTTCAGTTGCTCAACAAAGTATGACAAAACTCTGTCACGGTGCCAACTCAGAGTTATTGTGTAGGCATGGAACAATTTCTGCTTGAGGTCCATCTTTCTTCTAAGTGCCTGGGTGTGCTACTCACTTGTTTGACTCTTACCACAGAACAACTAACAATCGGCGCAAATCTACGGTAACCCGGATATTTGGAAGAGTTTCTGCAACTCAATAATGAGACAAGAAAGATATGATTCCCACAACTTTATTGCAAAAAGGTCAACTTTACAAACTTGACTCAAACATTATTTTCGCATACAAATATGACACGAAAACATCAGGTATTGCCAAGAAAAAAAAAAAAAAAAAAAGAAAGGATTAAATTAGTACCTTGATCAAAATAGCAACATGGCATGTCTGTTCATTGTACAAACAATATCACATAATGATATAGTAAAATATATTATCCACCATGTATTCCATTATATACCAGCGTCTCTAAGCAGTCGCAAGTATGAAGTCTTCAACAGCATAGAAAGTTCATTATATTCTCCATATTCCACTGAACATAAAACAACGTCTTCAATATAGTATTATGGGTCAAACGCAAGGAAGAGAGGGGTACTTACTAAACCATTCTTGATTATCTTAACCATGTTAAAATGCTCTAGTTTTGTGGGCTATAATACCAGTTTATTCGAGGTCGTTCCCTTGATGTATTAAAAATTTGAAGCAATTATCGCGAAATTTAATTATAAAATGATTATTAATGAGGTTTCATTACAGTTTTTACAAATCAAGCAAGCAAGCGTTCAGTCTTTCAAAATAGTTGTTCATACGTATATAAATCCATATAATGTATGTCCTTCTAAAATCTCCCCTAACCTTTTTTCATAATTATGCACATTTACACAATGTGTAAATATGCACATTTACACAATGTGTAAATGTGTAAATGTGCAATTTTAAATAGAAATCAATAGTAACATATATAAACACTTTTTTAAAAATTCAACCGCGAAGAGACTAGGTAACATATAATTATGCAGTAGACAACTTATGGAGAGGGAGAAAATTTCGTGCAACAACGAATATTATACATAAAACACAGCATTATCTTAATCCAAATTTCCCTACAAGTTTTATCTGCAGTTCTGCTGTCAAGTTCATTTCCTCAAAACATTAAATACGTTACTGCATTTCTTCAAAACATATTAAATACGATAAATGCGCTTTTTCACAACACATTAAATACGTTACTGCATTTCTTCGAAACATATTAAATATGTTAATTCTTCTCTCATGATACCTGAACTTAAATTTGTTTTTCATTTTGCTGAGTGAAGCATAACGAAGTTTGTTATCTCCAATCAGCATGCTATCAACCGTGACCAGAGTAACATAAATAATCATTAGGGAAAGAAAGTCATCTTTATCATTCCCAAAAATGTCTTCGAAGGAAATGAATGATAATTAAAACAGCAACGGTAATTAAAGATAAAGGAAGAATCACTGCCTCAATGAAAAACAAACATATTTTGCTGGGATAGTATGTGTGAAAACAATAGAACTGAACATTCCACACTGGTGAGAGGTAGGAAATCCCTAACCGAAGATGAGATAGGGAAATTCCACTCAAGGGATGTGGGGTGGGGTAAATCCCACACTAGGTTGTGATAGGGAAATCCCGCCAGTGGGTCAGATAATTGTTATTGAGATTATTAACATTGCATATGAAGTTTTCTTTCATATGAAATTAAAAGTTAAAATCACACCACAATGCGGACATCTCGTATAAAAATAGTACTGTGATCACCGTGTAACCCTATACCGAGATTCCTATCTGTTGTATAGCCTGGCATCCTTGATGTCTCCGTCTTCTACGGTTGGATGGTTCCTCATTAACAAAGAATGACAACAGGAGTAGAACACGATACTTGCTTATCCATCGTCAAATAAATAGCATGATCGGATAGTCCTATCATGGCATTAGTTTTAAGGAAGAAACAAGTACTTGTCTAGATTAATGAGGTTATGGAACAGATAATCTTAAAATTCTTTACATTTCGGCAGATATTTTGCGTTCTATCCTCTATGCACGCATCCCATCAATCTAAACTGCTATACAAATGTGTGTGTGTGTGTGTGTGTGTGTGTGTGTGTTCATTGATTCTCAGCTCTTCCCTTTTATGTTTAATATATAAAAAGACAAAGAAATTAACTGTTCCACCATTTTAGAATTATACCGTGAATCAGCACGTGCTTGAGATAAAGATGTAAAGTTTCAGCCACTGATATGTTATCGCTCACTCAAATACTGCTAAACATAGAATACTAAATGTGTGTTACTCACATTATGACTCACTCAGGCACTGCTAACCACAGTACTGACTGCATGTAACTCAGTTAAGAAGACTTTTCCAAAACCACCTTGGAGAAATGAACTATTAAAATCAAGAAAAGACTGTATTTACTTAAACGTACGTAAATATGAAGTGTTGACCTTACTTGATGCAGAATCATTCATAAGCAACAAGAAAACTGCCTCCTGATTTATGACTTCAGTGTATCTCGGATAATACGATATTGCTATACAAGGCAATATCATGAATTTCATCTACATGACTTTCATTCAAGAAAACTTTCACCGGTACTAACAAATCGCGATTTTGTATACTCAAGAGCCGTGCGTATCTCTTCGCATCATCGAACTTTCATATTTTATTAGTCTTCAATGAGCAACAGACCGTTGGATCAGTCCATTTCTGTGCACAAACAATAAAATGATTTTCTAAGTCAACCTTTTACAGTTCAGAACTGCCATAAAGAAATAATTTTTTGTCTGTTTGTGTTTTCTAAACCTACAATAATATCTAACAGCACAAACGCAAGTAAAACAGGAAAAACCTTCAGTACGCTTACCGTATATACTTGCTTAAAAATCCAGTCCAACTGTAAGCCACAATGTGCCGCCAAATATAGGTTTATGCAGTTAGCAATCATTGGAACAATCAAGATAGACCCCGATCTGCCTGCGCATTATATGTGTGGGATAATAACATACATATGAAGAAAGAAAAAAAAAGAATCCCTTGAGCATTTTCAGGAATTCAAGATAAGACAATTTCTTCCTTTTAACAACTAAGTGTTCAAACCATCTCTGATATTCTTCATCGATAACAATAGTTTCAAATTGGCTGCTGCGGCGCACATACTGGTTGTCAGCTTGGCAGCGTAGCGGTCTCATTTAGGACAAAGCAAGCATTATCAGAAGTCTCTTGGTGAAAACTCCGTGTCATGATGATCGTCATGGAGTAGTGACAATTTGTTTTTTTTTTAAGTCTGTCATCGTGACAGCCATATTGAATGTACAACTAACAACATTTTCGTTTAGTGCCAACTAGGTATTATAAGAAATCTATTGGTGAAAACCCCATAGCGATAAAGCCATCCATTTAGGTGGAGTAGAGATATAAATATTTTCAATATTGCCACCATGGTGGATATATTGAGGGTTAGTTATTTTCGTTTAGGACCAACTAGATACCATAACAACTCTTTTGCTGAAAATCCGATGTCAAAATTACTTTCCATTTAGGAGGAATAGCGAAAACAACATTTTCAAGATGGCCACATATCGCACATCCGTTCAGCACTATTTTAATTTAGGTTCAACAAAACATTATAAGACGTCTTTTATCGAAAACTCCATGTCGATATGACTGTTCATTCAAGAAAAGCAGTGATAACAAAATTTTCAAGCTGGCCAGTGTGGTAGTCATATTAGAAGTCAGATCGGCACCATTTTCATTAAGGACTAATTTAGTCATCAAAAGAAGACTTCTGGTGAAAACAATATGACTCTCCATTCAGGAAGAGCAGTGATAGGATTTCATTGAAAATGGTGTATGTGGCAGCCCTACTGGGCCTCAGATCGGCATCGTTTTCGATTGGGACAAACTACACTTCATAAGTCATTAGATGAAAACTCATTATGACCTTCTATTTAGGAGGGCTAGCGATAACAAGATTTACACAATATGAAAATCTTTAAAAGAAAACTCATTGTTGATACCATCATCCATGTAAAAGGAGTAATGATAACATTTTCAAGATGGCCTCTGTGGCGGCCATATTGGACATCAGACTGGTACCATTTTAATTTATGGTTGGTTTGGTTTTGCGGGTTTAGCGCCATTTTTCAGCACATGAGAGGCTATACATCGCAGCTTGTATATCTCATTGAAGAAGAACCCGTGATAACTCCGGGAAGAACAGCTAAC
>JAECUM010008369.1:0-2500 GCA_016617855.1 Megalonaias nervosa | reverse complement strand
TAAGTGCTCATATAGAATTCTTGGACAAAGACATTCACTGAAATTTATTCGGAATTCAAAACTGGAATATTGTTTTCAGTGATTCAACAAGGAACTGTTGACACATCAGTACAACGCTGACTATTGCAAACGTCATCACCCTCCATTTTGAATTTCATCGGGATTCGAACTCAGATTCATTTAGGACTTTTTAATAATAGGACTTCTATCTTTTTTATTCTTGGATTATTTTTGGATTTGATTCGTAAAACCGTAAGTTCTTTTTCTCATTTTTACCTTGGTTTTCTAGGGAAATAAGTCATTTGTTAAATTTTACAAGGCTTGTTGTCTTCACTCTTTTCTTGTTATTTTTTGTAACAGCCTATATGTATGTATGTATGTATGTATGTATGTATGTATGTATGTATGTATGTATGTATGTATCTCTGTCTGTCTGTATGTATGTATGTATGTATGTATATCCGACTTAGCTGAGTTGTAAACAGAAGGACAAATTGTGTATTACGTAGATATAATTAGATCTTGATAACCAGGTTCAGCCAAGCTATATGTATTGGGCTTTTCAAAGACATACGATGGTCTCAGATAGGGTGCATGGTTTCACATGCCTTCAAGGTTACAAACGCTAATCTTGCAAACTGGCATTTGATTTTACATAAGACTAATAGCTTGGAGGTTTAACAAAGAATAGATAGGATACACTATCTGACGAGAGCAACTGATTTTACGTTGGTATTATGCTGAAACAAATGAATCGTGCAAGTGGTGGAAACATTAAAAAGCTTCTAGCTAAAACATGTTTCAGTTCTCGAGTCAACTCTCTCACGTTACTCATTACCAAAGGTAACTAATGAATATTCAAGATCAACCCTTAGGCAAAAATAAAGCATACATAATTGCCAGTTAGTTTAAATATTTCTTGAGATTTTCATTGTAACCCAAACATTTTCAACCGAAATATTTCTTAAAGTTTCTCTCATGATTTAACCATGTCGTGCTTTGAGAGATGGTGTTATGCGTTTGCAAAGATTGTTACAGTATTCAGAGACGTGCATATGGCTGTTTGAAGGATAAGAATTATTTTGTCTATCAATGACAAATCTATGCACTGACTTTTCCGGATCTATTGATACTTTCTGCAACTTTTCCGGATCTAGTGGTACATTTAACTACTTTTTCGGATGTTGCAGTACTTTTAAGACTTTTTTCCCTTAAGGTGTATTCAGAATATTAGCTGTGGAAAACGCCGCTTTTTTGCCGATAAATACCGATGTAAATCAATAGAAACGACAGCAGAACTAAATTCTTTCTTTGATATGTTTCTAGCAGAAAATTGGTAAATGTCAAAGGGTTCTTGGAAGCTGAACATAAATCCTGATTGAGCCCTTATATTTGCTAAGCGATACAAAGTATCAGACTCACAAATAATGCAACCGCTCGTTTGATGTAGCAATAGTTAAGTTATGATTCTTTTTTTTTTTTTGGCGGGGTGGGGTGGAGCTAGTGGCCGAGTGGTCTAAAGCACTCACCGTTACGGATCACTGCCATCTCACCTCTGTCTGCATGGGTTCGAGTCTCGGGTTCGGCCAATGTGGGTACGTGAGAAAGCTTGCCAGTAGCTTCTCGTGGGTCAGTAGTTCTTCCCGGGTTCTTCCTCCACCGTTTATACTGGCCGCCATGTATAGCCTATCTTGTGCTGAAAAATGGCGTTAAACCCTATAACAACAACAACAATGATTCTTTTGTAAGAGGGACATGACTTGCAAACTCATGATTAGTTAGGGAAAAAATTGTAATGGTCCATTTCAAGAACATTAACCAACGTGTCAGTATGACCATTTTTGATAGAATGGTATTTAAATGACTGCATGAGGATGACTGCGTGGTGATGATGATGACTGCTTGGTGATGATGATGACTGCGTGGGGAAAACAAAATGCATTGAACTAAGCGTACAAATTACGAGTTGCATCTGGTGTATTTAGGATTTTGTGTCGAATATCAGAAAGAAAATAAGACTGTTGAACAATGTAAATCCCATTATTATTGCGAGCACACAATTTTAATCGATTTTGAGGGGAAACTACTTTTTCGCAGATATGACATATTATTCTCACAAAAATAAACAGCCTCAAGTATAAAATACAGTATTTTTGATATTGTCACAAAAATGCTTAATTTGGTGATACTCGCCAACACTTTAAATGGCGCTACAGTAGTACCAATGACAGTATATCACTGAGTGTCCACTAAGTACAGTGTTATACATATTCGTGACATTGCTTCTACTGGCCTTACTCGCTTATAAGTCGCATCGAACTGCAAACAACATAGATCCCGATTTTCCGTAGCATAATGCGCCTGCAGATCGGGTTCTATGTTGCTTGTTCTACTGATTGCTCCTAATAAACTGCACAGACCCAGATCTGCCGGTGCATAATGCGACGGCAGCTGTGGGTCTCTGCAATTTGTAGTTGGACTCGACTTATAAGCAAATACA
>JAECUM010008368.1:0-16549 GCA_016617855.1 Megalonaias nervosa | reverse complement strand
CAAGTTTGAAATGGCAGCAGAAATGAAGAAAAGAGGGTGCATAAAATCGTTAATAATGTGTCAGGGTTTAGAGGGATAGATGAATCACTTAGACCCCTGGGAGGTGCTTACTTTGTGCAGGTATGGATTTTCTCAACCCCTGCAAGCTTGGGGAATGTAGAATAAGTCATGTACCCACCTGCATGTTGTAAGAGTTGACTAATAGATGCAGGAGCTATAGTGACTTGGTGGCTAACATGCTGGAATCGTGATCAAAAGGGTGCAGGTTCAGCTTCTCCCATTGGATGATCTTAGCTCATATACCATGATGTGTTCTTGTGCAAGGAACTTTACTCCAGTTACCTTGGCACTGAATAACCTACTTTTTTTGTTGCTATTACCATAAAACTTCTTCCCAAACAATGCATTGGCTCATAGAGATGCAAGAATCATTGAAGTCTGTTCCACTGAATGAAACTGTTATGATTCCTAAATAGACTGTTTAGATTCTTGAAAATTGATGCTACAATGCTAAATAAATATGCTTATGGGGTTGGCATCAAAAAAGACTTACTTTCAGTTAGATTAAATGAGATTTGACATGCTTGTATCCTGAGGAACACTAAAACAGTGTACCAAAAATACGTTACTCTGACTTACCGTCTAAGCATTTATAACAATGTAAAGTTTTGTATTCAGGTCTGTTCAAGCTTACTATATTTACCTATTTGTTGGGACATTCTGGGACAGATTGTCTTTTCGAGTCGTAAGTTGTGGGACACCTTTTTAATCATTTGAAAATTACATGTCAGAAAATGCACTCCAACTGAAATTTTATTTTAAAAAATATAAAACTGGGTGCTTGGGATAAACTCTTTAATCCACTGCAGCATTATCTTGTGAACACAACCCTTCTCCTGCACATGTACGATCCATTCTTTTGGTGCATGAATCTGTTTTTTAGCTTTCTCATACCATAAAAAATTATCGTTAGAAGCAACACATCACCTGAAACGGAAACAGCATGGACTAAAGTCAGATTTTTTTTCAAATCTGCACGAGTCATGCTAATTCTCATGCTTTTGACCCCTGTCTTATCATCAGTCCGTCCAGAAATGAGATCAAAGTACACTAGAATTTCATCCATGTTAATGATCATATTGTCAGCAAAATCATCTGCATCTCTTCTGGCCTTCACGAATTCATCAAATGATTTTATTTTCTCCAAATCTTCTGGGCAACACTGGATCATTGATGTCCGTCAGGGTTCCCACGCTACCAGGAAATCGGGAAAAAGTCGGGAGAAATGATAATTTTTTTCCTGACCGTGAAAAGTCCTTGAATTTCGCAAATATTGATGACAGTCGGGAAAAACCAGGGAATTTTCAGCTACCACTTGACGCCCAAAGCAATTACGTAATTGAGACGTAACTAAACTGATCGTTAGTTAAATTTATCGAGTTCTAACCAGAATATTCGGAGGGTGCAATATGGATCATTTGGGTGCTTGCAATAAACATATGCTGAGTCAATCCAAACGCTCAGTGGATTAGAATCGTCTAGTAGACTTTTATTTTCAAAGTCAGCTCGATATCCGTATCTTCCTTACCTGGAAGGTATGAAAACCAGTTTAGCATCTCAAGAGGCCAACATGGTGGTGGCAATGTGTAGCCGCTTACTGGATGGCCTAGAAAACTTTAAACATTGTTAGACGGAGTGATACATGCATGAAATCGATATGAAAATTACTTATTTTCTCAGAAATTGTGAGTATTAAAATCGTTATGTCTTAATCTGCTGAAAGACAAGATAAAACTACGGCGTTGATGAAATGTGACCTGGTACTCTTGATTTGCATTGCTAGTTGCATGAGTACACAAATCTAATTACCCACATTTTCAAATGTTGTAGAGAAAAAAAATTTATAAAAAATATTAAATGAAAGTCGTACATTGGTTGTAATAAAAATACAAAAACGAAGGAACACAAACTTCTCCATATTTATATATTCTAAGAACAACTTCTGGAGTGTTGTTGTATCACATGACTACAACGTTGACGTGTGCTCTCTGCTTGATAAATCAGACTGGCCATATTGCTGGGTTTTACAAAAAGTATCAGACTTTCATTTAATATAATTGAATTTCTGTACAACAACATCATAAAGGAGTTTGTTGTTGATATCACGTGACTATTGGACTTCCGATGTCATCGTTTGAGATTTGTGAAGTCATGTGACTAGTAATGAAAATGTCGAGTACTAGGTCAGGTTTCATCTATGCCGTAGTTTCGTCTAGTCTGTCAGCGGATTAAGGACATAATGACTATAATACTTGCCATTTCTGAGAAAATAAATCAATTTCCTATTGATTTCATGCAGGTATGAGTTGATATGACATAAGTGTAAATTTTGTAGGCCCGCTATATGTCGCTATCACACGGTGTCAGCAAATTCCAAATTTTCTATATGAAGTTGCAATAAGCCCACACCCCAACCTAAATGTCCAAATATGAAAAATGGGGTGGGAATATTCGGAGGAAACTCGGATTAGAAAACGAACTGCTATTTGTTTTAAGCCAAATTTGTAGTTCAAATTGTTGAATCTCAAAGCTGAAATGAGAAACTGTCGTCCCTTGTATTATATATTAAAAAACCATACAAGCCCCTGTATCAGTACAGGTTTGGGGACTGCTTTAACCAATTACAAGAAAACAAGTTGATTTTACAGAAAATTCAGTCCTTGTTTATACAACAGTATATAATTTTGAAGGTCTTTTGTCAAAATTTAAATCAACCCTTTTGAAAATGTTTTTTTAAACAATGGATTTTTAACCAGATCATCTTAAGGAGATTAGGTTGTTTGAAAGATCTTGTTTGGGATTTTATTGGCACAGATAAATTCAGGGTTGAACTCTTTTCATTAGAAGACAAGATTGTAATTATTTGCGTTTCTTGTTTTTCTTTATATATACTGTAATAGGAAATATTACATTCTATGAGATGCATATCTCTCTCTCTCTCTCTCTCTCTCTCTCTCTCTCTCTCTCTCTCTCTATATATATATATATATATATATATATATATATATATATATATATATATATATATATTGCTATAGAATTCTTTAGAATTAAAAGTTTGAAAGGAAACAGAACATAATTTATGTTCATTATGTTGTTCCCACTTAGCAACATAATGCAGGTCAGCAAATAAAGTTAAAATTTTTATTCTGTAAACTGAAATTACTTTATATGCCAATTTATAGGAATATGAACAAACTTGTTTGGTCTGATACATTTTGTGGTTTTGTACATGAAAATCTTTTCTGACTTCGATGTTTTGGAGAGACGTGAAAGAGAAACATCTTTAGATTTAGAAAATGCATGTTTTATAATCTAAAATGTTCTTTAATTCCATTCAGTAATGGTCATATGTGAACCTTGAAAAAATTAATTTCATCCAGGAAAAACCCTGGAAATGACTTGGAAATTTATCTTTAGATAAGCATGGGAACCATAGTCCGTGGATGAAGTACTCTATTGTGCCACTTTAAAATTGTTCCATTGTTTCAATTTATTTTCAAAATTCCTATGAATAGCGGTGAAAAATTAGCTTCCATATCCCAACTGTCTTTGTACATTCAAAAAAATTTTTTTTTAAAAATCAGCATACTTAAAAGAATCCAAGGTCAGCTTCCGAGGTCAGCTTGCTTTGTAATAAAAATAACCTTTGTCTTTGATGTCCTGTTGGTAAGTTCAAAGAAGGAGTTTATTGCTCGCTGCCGGTTGTGCTTATTCACCACCCAGGCTTCTATGTGCTTGGCATCTGTAGCTATAATTAATATAAACGGGCATTATTTTCTGCGGGTAAATAGTATACACAGCAATAACTTGCTTTAATGATACTTTTGTAACCTGTGCTTGCAAAAAGATTGTCACTTACACTCAATTGAACGTGTTTTCAAATAATGATTTTTATTTGCGAGATACTGTCACTACATATACAGAGTTCATGGATATAGTTTATTCTTTGATGCTCATGATGAAAATAAAGGAATAAATGATAACAATACAAGGTTTTTTCTTTCTTTATATTACCAATTGAGTGTTTTGTTTATCTATTTTATTGCAGTGTGCAGTTGGGGGAGGTGGCACAAATTCAATAAAAATTTATTTGATTTCTTAAGTCTTGGGACATATGACCTTGGTGAAAAAAGTTTCACCATAAGTTCTGGGACAGGGAAAAAATAATTATTTTATCATGTCCCAATATATACGGTACTTGAAATCCCACTTCACTGGTTGCTTGCCAATTGAGCAAGGTAGAACCTATAAATATAACACTTTAATTTACTTCCAGTGTGAATGAGTGGGAGCTGGGAACCCTAATAGAGGATCTAGCTGTATTCCTGTTCCTGAAGGGTACTCTGGTGCTTTCTGTCAATATACAGTCTCATGAAGGTGCCAAAGTGATTCAGTCGGTTTCTCTATCCTCTACACTCCCAGGTAGGCTAGACAGTGTTTTCAAAACTTCCACTCTAGGCCACAGAGCTTAAAATGCTAAAGAAGCAGAAATGTCAGACATAATAACATCACAATAAATAGTATATTTGTATGCCCCACAATTAATGTGGGTGGGCATAAGGTGTCAGTCTTGTCCACCTTTTCATCCATCAGTTCATCCTGGTAATTGCACTCCCAATCACACTGACATTTAGGTATAAGCTCCAGTACCTCTTGAATCCAACTGAAGCAGAAAGACATTAAAAGCTTTCCATTCTCTATATATTCCATGTTGACAAAGGCTAAGAAATTCTTCCCAACCTTCCCCTTACCATCACTAGGTGGCTTCAGCTGTTTCCCCCATTTTTAGCTTTCTCTTGATACAACAGACAGTTGACCCCACACTTACACAATAATAGCATTCCTAAGAGTGATAGTGTTAATCAAAATAACATAACTTAAAATTTTTGCTATCACTAGCCTTTAATTTTCATTGCAAAATATGTAATTCAGTCAACTTTAATACCATTCATTATTGCCATTTACAAATCTTAATTTGTTTTGTTTTAGGCAAATAATTCATTATTGTTTTGTCTTCAGTAAAATAAATTAAATAATATTAGTATGAAATTATGTTATTAAATGTGAAATTTGCATTAGTTGGCATTTTGACATCCATTGACAAAGTTGATATATTACTGAGGGTAAAGATGTTTACTAAATGTTGCAATCATTATTTTGTGACTTAATAGTTATTTATGTGAATTTCTCACAGTTGTGGACTTGTGTTTATTACCTTGTACTTAAACACAGTACAATTGGTGCAGATTTTTGGTTGCTTTTGCATGCACATATGATATTTATTGGCTTATTTAGTAACAAGCATTGATTGTTTGTGCAGGTGAGCACTTTGTTATGTCTGGAAACTTGTTTGTTGTTATTGCCTTTTGGAAAATTTGTAGACCATTGCAACAAAATGCGTAAAACACTTGAGATTTTAAGTAATTGAGGATACTCATGGGTCCTGCTTTGTGTGTACCTAATATTCATCTACAGCTGCATGCAGTGTTTGTGTGTTTTGATAAGAGAGTGTATGGTCCAGTTGCTGGCAGTGGGTAAAATTATTCTCCATTGATGATTTGGAACTTACAGGAGACTGTCCTCCCAGTGGGTGTAAGTCTGAGCTTGATCTTAATACCTGTGAATCTGGGCTGATGGGGTATTTTTCAGACATGGATGATCCGTTTTGACATCAGTTCAGGCCACATAATACCATTTCATTTTGTTGGAGGTTGCTGCAACTAGTACAAGAGGCAACAGTACAGTTGCTGGCCTCAGGTGAATTTGTTCCCCACCACCCCTATTATTTCTTCAATGATAACTTGACAATTATGGGAGATGGTTACAAAACCCCCTGTCCAGCCAAGAGCCGAGTCAACCCGACAGATGAGCCAATAGCTGAGCAACCATGGCATTTGCCAATCCATCAATAGCAATCACTGGCTCAGATCTTATAGCTTATACTTTGGGGAGATATCAAACCGTACACAGAGACGATGGTACGGCCTTGTTCCTGCCCCCCGGGATGTTTTTCTCTGATGTTAACAGAATGTCTGATGAGGACAACTCCCATACTGAGTGTGGAAATAATTTTGATGACTTGCTGTATGCTGATCCTACTATGGAGCATGTGCATTAAAGTTTTAAAGTGGTTGTAGAGGAAGTCTACAGAGTTCTGCCGATTTCCAAGTGCCCATCCCAGTCAGCTGCAAGCTAGGCCTATAAAAGCTAAAGTGGATTTGGAAGATGAAGACGAACAGCCATTCTTCCATCTTCTTCCACAATCAATGAAGGTTTAAAAAAAGCTTGTGACTCTCTGACAGATAAAATATGGGATCAGAATAACAGCATTTTGGTCATCTGGCTGAGAGCCAAGCCAACCAGCCAGACTATAGCTGGGCTGGTTTTGCCAGACAATAGTCATGTTGACTGACCAGTATGCTTACCTTCATTTTATATCAGCAAGATAATCCATGGCACTTGTCCAGCCATCAGTGCAACAACCAGCTCAAATTCTTGTCGTTTATCCTTAGGGGAGATATCTAACTGTACACAGGGACAATGGCACAGCCTCATCTCTGCCCCCTAGAATGTTTTTCTCTGATGTTGGTAGAATGCCCAACGATGAAAACTCCCACATTGAGTGCAGTGATAACTTTGATGACTTGTTGTGTACAGATCATACAGAGGAGCATATGAAATAAAGTTTTAAAACAGTTGTAGAGGTCTGCCAATTTCCAAGTACCTATCCCATCAGCTGCAAGTCAGGCTCCATGCTTGTATGGTACCCATTTGCCAACATTCAGCGCTGAGCTGCTGTCCTTGAACACAAACATGGCAGCAGTCAATGTGACCATTTGATAAGGTGGACAAAAATGTCTTGCATGCCACAAACAATCATGATCAATACCTTCTCAATGATAGATTTGGCACTGGTAGTAATTTTTTTAACTAGCCAAAAAAAGCAGGTAGCAATTATGCATGGGACAAGTCTTGGGTGAACTATTTGCTCAGTGTAGTGATAGACATTCCCGAGGCCCAACCTGTTTAAACAGGCACAGATTTAGGGGTTTCATTCATGCACAGACAGACTACTCTTTCACACCTGGCTCTTAATTCATGCCTTCTGTTATGGAGAGAATTTCACAAGTTAGAAGGCCCTCCACTCTGAAGTGTACAAGGGAAATTGGCAGGTTTTCAGGGACTGGTACAACAGTGTTGTCCCTTTATGTGCCTTAATCTCACAACAGACTAGCTATTTTCTCTGGCTCTTTGAGGAGAAAAAGTTAACCCAATAAGATCATAGGTTACTACTCCATGATCTCAGACACATTCATGCATTACAGCAGAGTGGATATGGGTCATGATATGGAGTTGTCAGGCCTATTAACCTTGTTTGAATTTATTTGGCCAAAATGCCTCACCCTGTTTCCAAAGTGGAATTTATTATTGGTGCTGACATGGCTGAATTCAAATCAGTTTGAGTCTGTAGCCAGCACCTTCTGAAAGCTATTATCTTGCAGACATGTTTCTTGATAGCTCAAGTTTCAGCATGCAGGGTGAGTGAGATGCATGCCCTTTCAGTGGACTCGAACTATCTACAGTTCAGATGGATCTGTAGTCCCGATTAAAATCATGCAACCAGGCGTCACAGCAAAGAACAGGCTGCTCTCAATGAGCAGTCAGAATTACCAGCTGTCTCCTCTCCTCCATCAGACAATCTAGAGAGGCAATGATACAGGACCAGACCAGCATGCTGAAACACAGCACACAGAAAAGTGCCATTGAACCTGGTAATGCCATTTTCTTCCACTTAAGCCAGGAAAAGACAATAAAGCTACTCAAGGCCTGGCATCCTGGTTAAAGTGGGTAATACACTGTGTATTCCAAGATCTTGAAAGATCCAGTACACCTCATTAAAATCTTAACTAATGAAATCAGAACTGTCTCTGCAAGTGTTGCATTTGAATGCAGTGTTTCAATCTGAGACATAAGATTCAGTTGGTTTGCACGCACAGTCAACTTTCACAAGTTTCTAGCTGTGTGATCTAGCTTTACAGAGACAAGAATTGAATCAGGGGGCTGCAAGCCTGACCACCACCAGACCAGTTTGAAATAGCACAACCTTAGCACTGGTATAAAACAGTACATTCGCTGGATTAGACTGTTTAAGAAAAATTCATTTGCTTCGTTTTCTCTTATTCAGGTGCTGTCATTATGGCTTATGTCATGTGACCATCAGTTGTGCTGGTATATTAGTAGTGCATTTTACCCACAAGGGTGACCCTGGTTGAGGTAGGATGCTCAGCATTGCATCTTCCTATTATCTATTCTGCTAACGTTAATGTAATTGGGAAATGTATTAAAAGGAGAAAGCAAATGTTTTGATTAATTATTTTTATCCGAGAATACTTACCCGATGACATTATTATTAAACCCTCCCACACTTCACTGCAAATGCAACCATCCTTTTTGAGGTATCACTCAAACTAAAAGTAAACAACCATAGCTACCTAGCACTTGTGAGGGGAGGTAATGGGTAGGGTTGGAAAGAGTTTCTTACCATCGACTGTGTGATATATAGACTAGAAAGACAACATTTTTTGCCCTTCTGTGATTGTTAGATTTCAGAAGTAGCAGAGTTTCTTCCTAATGTTAATTTGATTGGGTAAGTATTCTAAAAGAAGAAACACATTTTATTAAAAACAAATTATTGTTTTTGTGTTACAGTCAATTTTAAGGATCTCTGGTGATGTATTCAAGTTCCATAAACACAGTTTGGTTCCTGGTAAACCCTATATTCCAAACTGATGCTTTGGATTGTTTAAAAATATGTACTTTAATAGCAATGATACATTACCTACTATTATTACATTGCTATTTCTTTTCCTAGTGCTAGTCTCCAGTTCAAGGTAAAAAAATTTTCATCAGATTAGTGATTGGAAGTTTTAAATAAAAGCAGTACAGTCCCAGTCAGATGCTAAGACAGCCCTGTCACTTAAATTCATTTAGAATATTGTCCTTCTTTCCTTTAACTTTCTTGGATAAAACACTTGTAGTTATGTGCTCAAGATTTTCTTTAATCTAAGTGTCCTTTGCCATTATTTATTTCAGTAGTATCTATTTTGGTATTGCAGTTGACCTTTCATCCCCAGTTCATGTGTTTTATTTCATTATTTTTGTCATTCATCTTCAGCGTATGCTAATTTAGCAATGTAACTATTATTTTATTACACATGTTAGGGTTAGTTTTACCTTTGACAAACATGTTCCAGTCTTATGTTGTTTTTGCAGATTTCTTTCAGTCTTTCAGCAGTGCCACAACAAGTTCTCAAATGCAGCCATAAAAGAGCTTCAATGGACACCCACCCCATCTGTTTAGCATGCATGAAGTGTGGGTGCTTAGATGTGTGTCCGTTCAGCACTTTATGGGTATGTGAAATATGGCATTTAGCTGAAAACCGTTGCTTTTACAGAAGAAGGAAGAATGAAGCAGCCTTTTCATCTTTACAGATGTACCTCCAACCTTAATCCAGGGATGGGTTGTTGGCACATCCCACCTCAAGCAAATCACCAATTCATTGATCCCAGGGGTAATCACACTTTCCTTAACATGAAAGTCATCAGATTACCAGTACTGGGAGGGATTATGAGTACTTCACAGTTCAAGGAAGTTTTTAACATCCAGCAGTAAAGTCTAGCCTTTCCTGCATGAGGGATGTGTTTTCATTCTCCTTGCTCAGCTTAGGGGTCAAGATTGTTGATTGTCGCTGATAGAGGCTCCTGTTGATGACCAGTCTGAGTCCATTATCTGGCACCAATCACTGAGAAGATCAACAGATACTAGACACCAGGCAAAGTGACTGATCTCAGGCACCAGTAACGAGTCAAAGTGACAGTTACCAGATACTGGTAGTATGAATAACTGGGCAGGCCTAATATCAGCACCTGTTCAGATATTCATTGATGGGAAGCATTTTGCCTCAAATAAGGGAAGGGGACAGGGACCAGGTCTAGTACCCCCTCTCCCAGTGATCTTTCCCCCTTAAAAATGTTTATTTGAGGAGAGCATTTCGGGATGGAGAGATGTCAGCCTCAGTCAGGAATGCCATAAGGCTGATTGACTGGGCAGTTTCCATAGGATCCAGAATGAATACTTACACATCTTATCACATAGGAAATTACTGCAGTTTTGTCTGAACAAGGAAGTCTTTCAATTTGGGCCCTACCCTTCAACCTGGCTTACTCACCCAGGATCTTTACTATGATTATGGTTCACGGTGTCCAGTGTTTTGATGACTTGTAGTACCAATGTTCTTTGACATATTTTACTCAGACACCTATCACGCTGTTGGAAGACAGTGACCAGAGATGCAGCCAAGTTGCGTGAGCATGCAAATCATGCAAAATTTGTATGAATTCACCCACTTAGAAATAGTGATGACCTGAGAACTTCTGCAAATTAGTTTAAAGTCATGCATATAAAAATGTACTTTGTGCAGTAGGCAATTTTTGCTCAAATGTTAACCCTTAGAGTGCTTGTTGCGACGTAAGCTATGCTGCCAGTAGAGGTCTCATACCTCTTGTTGTGACGTCTTTTTTCAGGTGGGTAACTGTTTACACATCTTAGTATTTCAGCTTGACAAGAATGGCTGATGAACTAACTTTTAATAATACATGGGGCCTGGAATAAGCATTGTCCAGTTTGAACCTTGCATACAAATGCTGTTTAAAATATGGGCTACGTAGAGAACCCCAAATGGCTGATTCCGAACATGGTTCATCTTATAATGATGATTTCATTTGGAAAATACTGAACTGATGATAGCAATGATGACAATGGTTTTTCAAGTTCCAAAGTGTATGAACTTATTGGAGCTAGGAAAGTGTTACAGGAAATGCCCTTTAGTGATTTTTAACCAAATTATGGTGTCAAATACGAGTCGAATGGACAAAAACAGATGGCATGCTACTCAACCCTGTATTCAATGGTATTTTGAAATTAAATATTGAATAGGCAGAATACCTAGCCTAATTAAAATTTAGGCTATTTTAAAGTTGAGTGCAGTTGTTCTTTTCTCAAACAATTCAGTCCCAAGGGATCTTGTGCCACAAAACTATATAGCATTCTTAGGGCTTGAATGAATAAAAATTAAAAAATAAATTAAAAAGTAATGGTATTTATTTGATCAAAATACTTCTTTCTGGACAAGGACATTATGATATTGAAAAATCTTGGAATGGAGATATTCAAGAGACAATACCATTAAGCTGAGGAAAATTGTACCTGGCAACAATAAAGAACAATTCCTCAACTTGTTCAAGCTTACTTAGCTAGCTATGCATATGTCCCTTCAGACAGCATGTTGTGAAAGGGGGTTTTCAGCATAGAAAAATACACAGATAAGAATCAGATTAAGATCATAAGCAATCAACAGATTAATGCTTATACGACTACAAGATACTTCTCTAGAGGATTTTTATTTCAGTATAGTTCTAACATAGTGGAGCAGGAAGAGGGAAAGAGTTGGATATTTATGTGTTAGGTAAATTTTGAACTATGGCTGATTGTTCCTCCTCTTCCGCCCCATGACTTTTTTTTTTTTCTACTTGCCTCATATTTTGGCAATGGGGAGGTGGGGGTCTCCATTCATTAGATAAAAGCCTGGCAGCTTCTCTGAGTGACTTGTTATAATCCCCGATCTAGATAAGTCAGATCTGAATCCTTCTGAAGAATTAATGTGTGTGGGGATGAATTTCCTCATAAGTCGGGGATGGTTCATGTTACTTCTGACAGAATCACACAAATACTCTCCCTCTCCCTCCTGGGGACCCTGAACAAGACAGTGGCTTACTATGAAGCTTCTCCAGTTTCTACTTCTATCAAATTGGAGGCCTTACAGGGTCCATCTTTCAGCTTGGATTCTGTTTGGGTCCAAATTTCATTGCCTCCTTAGATAAATCAGGACTGGTTTCTGGCGTGATACACCACCCAGAACCTTGCTTCTTCCGGTATTCTGTTGCCTCCGATTTGGTCTGGGGCACTCACCTAAAGCCAGATGGCTTAGTCCATCAGGGACTGTGGTTCAAGCAGCACTCTCCTTACATATCCAGAACAAAGAAATGCATTTTATATTCCTAGCACTACAGGGATACATCAGTCTCATAAGACAATTGTATTATTGTATTTATAGTCATCATACACAGCACAATGGTCATGGCATACTTCAGATGGTAGGAAGCCTTTCTCTTTGATTGGAGGTTGGCTCTTTCATTGAACAGCTTTGAAGGGAATTACTAAGGATTTCAGACATTCCAGTCAAAAGGATTATGTTTGCAGAGAGTCTGTCAAGAAAAGAACATGCAGTCCTCTCATTCTGTGGCAGAGAGTCTCATTCAGATGTGGGGGAAGTCAGTGATTGACTTGTTTGCAATGAGGCCCAAGAACTAACTTCAACATTATATCCCTCCAGTGCCAGATCCGAGTGCATGATGTATTGGATACTTTTAGTCAGAAGTGGAATTGACTTTATGCTTCCTATGTTTCAAAATGGGCCCCTTGATGGCCAAGTGGTCTAAAATGATTACCTTTACAGATCACTGACGTCTCACCTTGGTCCGCATGACCATTTTCTTGCTCATTAATGCCTTGCTGGAACAATTAATGTATTCTTTGGTCAGTACCTAAACCTTATGAACCTCTGAGTGAGGCTTCTTTCACAATGAAGATGGTTTTCCTTCTTTTGTTAGCATTGGCTAGGATAAGGAATGAAAGAGGGTTGCCTCTCTTTCAGTAGCAACTACAATGCAGCCTCTCTTCTGTGCCAACCTGATTTTCTAGCCAAGAATCAGATACCTTCAGTAGCTCCTGAATCAAGTTAGATCCTTAGTCTCAGTGTTATTTTAGCTGGAAATGATCAATATAGACTTCTTTGTCCATTCAGAGCCTTATATCTCCTCTTGGTTAAATCAAAAGGGAAAAGAAATGGTAGGAAATATTTCTTGATCCCACTGAAAGGTACCATACTCTCCAATTTTCTGAACATCAGACTTGAGAAATTTTAATAATTTTAAATACATTTAGTAAAATTTATCCACATACCAAGGATATGTTTTTTTTTCAAAGCACCAAAAGAAAACTGTTGAAATGTAAACTTAGGAATGTTTTACCTTTACTTAAAAACTGATTATGACTAGTCAACCCAGAGGCAGGTCATGAAGCCATTATGTTAAGCCTAATTGTCATGTTGTAAGTATGCAGCAATGAAAACTGCTGACATGTCCCACAACTTGTGATCAAGCAGATCCCTCCCAGAAAACGATCTGCGAGCTTGTTAAAAGTAATGATAAAATAACCTTTCATCTTGAAACATTTGACAGAATCATTTAATGAATTAATGATAACTAAAATTATGGCCATCAGGCTAGTGTTACATTGACATGACATGGTTGCAGGCTTCTTTTATATTTACCACTGGAGAGCATATAAAGGGAGCTGAAGCAGTCCAGTTCTCAATGAAGTGGATTAATTGTTTGTGATATAAACAATTTAAGTATGTATGTAGGTTATTATCTTTGTTTTCCCTTTTCAGGTAACTTACATCGGTTTACATTTATTTCTGATAAAGGAGTCATTATTTCTCAAGCACGAGTTTCACAAGCTCATGTACTCTTGGTTTTATTTAATGGCATGTTTCCTCTTGGTCACCTCATTTGGAATGCAGTCAGTTTGGTCTTCATACCCGCTGTATAGTTGGAGTTTAGATAATGGTATAATTAATGCTTTTGCATTCCTGAACCAGTCTCAGTGATAGGGCAATGATTGTTATATTTGAAGTTGCTGAGTCAAGATTGCTTCAAGCATATTTGAAGGAAAATATGGATTATCTTTGGGGTTTTTAAAGGTAAGATAATATGAATAGATTATTTCGGTTCCAAATTTTATTGTCGAAGACAATTTTTATGTTATGAAACAATATCGATATTAGAACTGGGTCATGTTCAGTAGTAAAAATTCCACCCAGACCTATTGCCATTGACAGTATCTGTGGATGATGAACAAACAATCAAAAAGAAAAACAAATTTCAGAAATGCAACAAAAATTCTCTATTTTAAAAAAATATTGAAGCATTATCATGCAAGTGTTCTTTATTGGCAAGCAAGGATATAATGCACAGTGGTTTTTCTACCAGACATTGTACTTGCCAGGCTAATTGATACACAAACATGACCATAAAGATATTAATTTTCTGGACAATATACAGGGTTCCCATGCTACCGGGAAATCGGGAAAAAGTCGGGAGAAATGATAATTTTTTTCCCAACCGTGAAAAGTCCTTGAATTTCGCAAATGTTGATGAAAGTCGGGGGAAAAACCCAGGAATTTTCCGCCACTACTTGATGCCTGAAACAATCATTCAATTGAGTCATAACTAAACTGATCATGAGTTAAATTTATCGAGTTCTAACCAGAATATTGGGTGGGTGCAGTATGGATCATTTTGGTGCTTGCAATAAGGTATCATGGTACCAATTGTTTTTCGGTAGATTTCAATGCTAACGTTTTGTGAAATAAATATATTTTCTATCCTACCACAGCATGCATGTCACACACTGTCACAGAGAACAATGTTAGATTGTCAATTTGACAAGACAGAACCAGGTACTCCATTGCATTTAAGAGAGATAACTTTGCTGGAACTAGACAGGGGTAAGAGTTATCTAGTCACACCAGACACATTTTCAGTCATGTGTACCACATTTTAAAAAAATCATAAAAAAATACAAAATGTGATCTAGATATGAACTAACCTAATCTTACATGTTGCCAAGAGGTTCAACTTTTTTTAAGCCTTACAGAAAGTACAACTCTTACATAATGCACCAATCACAGCTTGTTCTGTTGTTTGTTTCTAAATACAATGTTCCCTACACCTTAAGCTCCGCCCACTTGGGGTTGTACAGTTGGTACCGTTATACCATAAACATACATGCTGAGTAAATCCAAACGCTCAGTGGATTAGATTCATCTAGTAGACTTTTATTTTCAAAATCTTTCCTTATATGGAAGGTATGAAAACCAGTCTAGCATCACAAGAGACCAACATGGTGGTGGCAAAGCATAGCTGCTTACCGGATTGCCTAGCAAACTTTAAACGTTGTTAGATCAAGTGATAACATGAAATAGATACGAAAATTACTTATTTTCTCAGAAATTGTGAGTATTAAAATCGTTACGTCTTTAATCTGCTGAAAGACAAGATAAAACTACGGCGTTGATGAAATGTGACCTGGTACTCGTGATTTGCATTAGGCCTTACTAGTCGCATGAGTACACAAGTCTAACAATCCACATTTTCAAATGTTGTTGAGAAAAATTTTTAAAAAAGAATAATAAATGAAAGTCATATACTGGTTGTAACAAAATACAAAAACGAAGGAACACAAAATTTTCCATATTTATATATTCCGAGAACAACTGCTGGAGTTTTGTTATATCACATGGCTAACATGTTGACATGTGCTCTCTGCTTGATAAATCAGACTGGCCAGATTGCTGGGTTTTACAAAAAGTATCTTACTTTCATTTATTATAATTGAATTTCTGTATGACAACATTTAAAAGGAGTTTGTTGTTGATATCATGTGACTGTTGGACTTCCCTTGTCGTTGTTTGAGATTTGTGAAGTAATGTGCCTAGTAATGCAAATGGCAAGCACTGGGTCAGGTTTCATCTATGCCGTAGTTTCGTCTAGCCTGTCAGCGGATTAAAGACAATGATTACAATACTTTCCATTTCTGAGAAAATAAATCCTTTTCCTATCGATTTCATGCAGGTATAAGTCGATATAACGTAAGTTTAAATTTTCTATGCCCGCTGGTAAGCGACTACCATATGTCGCTACCGCATGGTGACAGCAAATTCCAAATTTTCAATACGCAATTGCAATGACCCCACACCCCAACCTAAATGTCCAAATATGAAAAATGGGGTGGGAATATTCGGAGGAAACTCAGATTAGAAAACGGACTGCTATTCGTTTTAAGCCAAATTTATAGTCTTAAATTGTTGAATCTCAGAGCTGAAATGAGAAATTTGTCATCCTTTGTATTATATATTAAAAAACGATACAAGCCCCCGTATCAATACAGGTTTGGGGACTAGTTTAACGAATTACAAGAAAACAAGTTGATTTTGCAGAAAATTCAGTCCTTGTTTATACAACAGTATATAATTTTGAAGGTCTTTTGTCAAAATTTAAATCAACCCTTTTGAAAATGCTTTTTAAATCATGGGTTTTTAACCAAGTCGTCTTAAGGAGATTAGGTTGTTGAAAAATCTTGTTTGTGATTTTATTGGCACAGATAAATTTAAGGTTAAACTCTTTTCGTTACAAGACAAGATTGTAATTATTTGCATTTATTGTTTTTTTTAGTACTGTAATAGGAAATGTTTACTTTCTATAAGATGCATATATATATATATATATATATATATATATATAT